>CM052085.1:6233797-6245206 GCA_028453745.1 Agapostemon virescens
GAAATTGTTTTTAAACCAGCTCTGAGAACCACTATTTTTCCCTTCTTCAGAGATTATGGTTTAACTCGCTGCAACAGCAAACAATACTCTATTATTAATAGTTGGATTCTGCCAACGAAATCTTGTTGAAAGGATGATGGACATCGATGATGATTCCTCCTATTTTCAAAAGTGCACATACGATTTCAAATAGGTGAAACAATTTAATATTTGAAATTGTTTTTAAACCAGCTCTGAGAACCACTATTTTTCCCTTCTTCAGAGATCATAATTTAACTCGCTGCCACAGCGAATGATGCTCAATCATTGGCAATTGGATGCTGTAAAAAAATCATGTCGAAAGAATAACGGATATCGACCATGATTTCTACTATTTTCAAAAGTGCACGTACGATTTCAAATAGACGAAACAATTCAATATTTAAATTTGTTTTTAATCCAACTGTGAGAATCACATTTTTTCCCTTCTTCAGAGATCATGGTTTAACTCGCTGCAACAGCAAACAATACTCTATTATTGACAACTGAATGCTGCCAAAAAAACCTTGTTGAAAGGATGACGGATATTGACAATGATTCCTCCCATTTTCAAAAGTGCACGTGCAATTTCAAATAGATGAAACAATTTAATATTTGAAATTGTTTTTAATCCAGCTCTGAGAACTACTATTTTTCCCTTCATCAGAGATCATGGTTTAACTCGCTGCCACAGCGAACGATGCACCAAAGAAACGCTGCCAAAGAAATGTCGTTAGAAGGATGACGGATATCAACGATGATACCTCCCATTTTTAAAATTGCACGTCTAATTTCAACTGAAACAAACCATTTACTATTCGAAGTAGTATATGGCCCATCTTCGTCCAAGTTCCGTTCGATGCCACTTCCTATGCGTCGCTCAACTAGATTCTAATTAACAACCGACTTCTTGCTTGATTCGCGATTGCGCGAAGTCGAGCAACGTCTTTCCCGGCAATCGTAACTTCTTTATCAATTTCAGCGAAACTTTCGAAGAGTTCCGTGGTCGCGTTAAACCGGGTCGACGCGTTTTAATCGTCAAGGGAATCGGAGGTGAGCTCGATTTCCGCGACGGTGGCACCCGAACTCATTCCTTCCAACGATCGTTTCTCCGTCTTTTCTTTTTATATAATAGCGGTTAAACAGAGGCGTTCTTTCTCTTTGGTCGGCGGCCGATCGTGAAAGGCGAATCGAGATTCGGGCTATAAACAGGAGGATATTAACCGTCCGAAACAGATTTATGGCGCCGTGAACAATCGACGAGAGCTCCTCGCGACTTACAGCCGATGAGGATCACTAAAAGCTCCGCCATTAGCGCATCCGTAACGAGTCCGTCCGTTTTATTCCTCTCGCGCTCGATGCCGCTTTTTATATTCCGGAAAAGAAAGTCATAGCAGACATACGGGTCACGCGTAGTTTATGCAAATGTGGATTATCTACGCTGGTTTCCAGTGACTGGCGAGGGTGAGTTGCTGGAAGCATTGCGTCTAGACCGTGAGCATTGCTTTTGCTCGTCGACGGTAAAAATAAAATAAACCCGGAGGCGTTTGCTACCGCGAACAACTTAAGAATGCTTCGTCTACATCGGTTCCCATACTCGCTTTAACGATCTCTTGCGATCGCGCATTACTCCGCCATGCTATAAAAATCCATACATTTGCAAGTGCAGTTTGAAGCATTCGATTCAAGCGTCGCGTGCATTGTACCCATTTTACCGCTTTGACTGTTAACACTTTGCGACCGACAATTTTACATAGAAACTATACTATGTCACCGGCTATTATTTTGTAATTGAATATGGAAGTAAAGCAAAACATTCTAAATAAACTTCAATAAATTTGATTTTAGGAAAAGTATTTTCTTTATTATAAAGCGGACACGACTAAACACGATGCGCAAAGCTTTTGCAATATTCTATATTAAAAATAAAATATTCTGCAAGTGCAATGACAAGTTAACTCGTCATCGGTCACCAATGTGTTAAACCAGCAGCCGCAAAGATCCCTTAGAATCGCAGCAACATACTGGATGGAATAAGCATTGATAAATAAAATTCTTACATTTTCTGAGATATGAAAAAATAAAATAGTTCCGGCATCCATAAAATGTTAATATAGCAATTAAAGTATGGGAGGTAATTTTATAAGTTATTATAAGAGGTAAAAAAACTATGGAGGTAATTTTATAAGTTTAATCTGTGCACTCTTGGAAAGATTGCAAAAATCTGGGGAGATATAATTTATTTAAAATTCCTGCGACTCTCCTTGAAATATATGATCGAATAAAGGAATCTATCGAATCGATTCCTACGGAGGTAATTTTATAAGTTTAATCTGTGCACTCTTGCAAAAATCTCGCACTCTTTACACTCGAATGTTGACTCTGAGACACCACTAAAAATAGCTGCAGCACTGTTTAAAACCATTTTTACATCGCTATGCTTGCGTGAAAGAAATTCATAAAAATCGAATTGTTACAAGGAAGAGTAATAGCAAAAGAACTTCATACACATAAAATGAAATATATCGTGTAAAATGAAAATATTCTGGGCCAGCAAAAATGCATTAGGTTTGGAGTTAAAACAGCTTCGAGTTTCAAAGGGTTAATAATAGCAAAATAGAAAATCTAAAAAGGTGAGACGTTTGCGGTAGGTTCGTTGTTAAAAATGTTACCTTTCGGTCGCGATCACGCGTTTCGTGTAGGATTTCGTATTAAAAATGTGTTTGAACAAAAATGTCACTGACCAGAATGTAAAATGACATTTCCCATTGTTTCTCTCCTGGGAAAGCGATGGGCCACCGCGTCGCTCGCATCGCTCTGGCACAGATGATCGAAACCGTTTAGCGAGCGACAGGTGCGAGCAGCGGGAACGTGTCTCGCCGGGTTGCTCGTCCCGTCTCCGGTATTCACGTCGCGTATTTCCGTTTGTCCCGGATAAATTTCCCGCCCTTATCGCGCCACGGTATATAAATATTCCTCCTAACGCGCGTTTTATCGTGTAATCGCCTCGTTCCCGACGTGTCCGACGATACCATCAGAATTATGCGGCCCCTGCGTTCAGCGTGACTCGCGCTGGCCCGTTAGGGAGCTTGATTTTTCGAGAATTGCTGGGGAGGTCCCACCGTGTCGATAAGGTCCTGGGGATCCCCGTGGAAAACCCCCCCTGTGCCGCCCTAATCGACCAACTTCAGGCGATAAGTGTGTTCACTCGGTCGTTGTCGGCAGACTGCATAGGAAATACATTTTTCTTGTTTATAGGGAAAAGATCCTGATAGATTTGAATTTTTCTTAATGGTCAGTCGGAGTAGACGTTTCTCACGGAATTGAACTTATCTTAATGACAATTCGGAGTAGAAATTCCTGACACATTGGAATTTTTATTATCGATCAATCGGAGTAGAAAATCCTGACAGAATTGAGTTCTTCATAATGACCACTCAGAGTAGAAATTCCTTATAGTTTGGAATTTTTATTAAGAACTACTCGCAGTAGAAAACTCTGACAGAATTGAATTTTTATTAATGACAACTGAGAGTAGAAATTCTTGACAGATTGGAATTTTTATTATCGATCAATCGGAGTAGAAAATCCTGACAGAATTGAGTTCTTCATAATGACCACTCGGAGTAGAAATTCCTCACAGTTTGGAATTTTGATTAAGTACTACTCGGAATAAAAAATTCTGACAGAATTGAATTTTTCTTAATGACAAGTCGCAGTAGAAATTCCTCACAGATTGGAATTTTTATTAAGGACTACTCGTAATAGAAAATCCTGATAGAATTGAATTTTTCTTAATGACAACTCACAGTAGAAATTCTTGACAGATTGGAATTTTTATTATCGATCAATTGGAGTAGAAAATCCTGACAGAATTGAATTTTTCTTAATGACAACTCAGACTAGAAATTCCTCACAGTCTGTAATTCTTCTTAACAATCCCTCTACGATCCCTCCATTGCACTGCGATTTACCCTATGATAACACTGACTAGACTTTCTATATCCTCCATAGAACAACCTAAAATAAAACGAAAATTTGTAGCTACTGCGTCCATAGCCGTTTTCCAATGACTGCATACTACGAACAATCAAATAAACTTTATTCAGTATTAAAGACAATCAAGAACGCACGCATCTAAAAGATTCCTTTCATAATCTTGATCACGACACGGACTCGTCGTTATAGAGCAAGGGGTTAACCCTTTGCACTCCAAGCAATTTTAATTCCAAAATCGAGACATTTTTCTTACCTAGAATATAAAATTTATTACTATTATGCGTACGTATAACACTTTTATTTTTCTCGATTTCTTAAGTACAAACATAGCAATGTAATAGTTATTTGAAATAATAGTATGACAAGTTTTAGCGTCGCCTTAGAGGAGCCATTGGAGTCCAAAGGGTTAAGCGATCACTGAAACGTCTCAAATTCGACTACCGTCAAAACGGAAAATCGTCAACAATTCCGCGCATGCCCGCGAAAGTTGCAATCGGGGGTATTCCCTCCTCCCACGCAAACGAAGCCTAAGATCTCCTCGGGTTTCTGCGCTGACATAATTATGAAACAGTCGAATCACGGATGAATCATGCTGGCCCAATTTGCCGGCCCTAGCGTAAAACCGAGCGCGAAGGTCGCGCCCGGTGGATCTCCATTTCGCCGATGAAAAGTTCGAGGAAAGGCGTTTTCGAAATCATGCTTGGGCCCCCGTCAAGAGTACTGCCGTCAAGGTCGCAAGAGAAAGTAATGGTAGCTGGTTGCACAGTTTTTATTACTATTTCCTTGGGAGCAACGGCGACGCTCGGCTTCGCCTCGGCGTTTGCCAGGAGCCGCGTTACAATTCGCCATGGTGTCCCGCGCCAATGCGCCTTCTACGCGTCCACGCAAACAAACGTGATCGCTATTGCATATGTGGAACGCGTTGTACATACCGCTGACTATATTTAGAAGTTTCTCGAAAGCGAAACGAACGAACGCACGCGCGCGCACAAGAGAAGCCCACAAAGGGGAAAACCTCGATATCCTGCGAAATCTCGAGCGAATCTTCGTATATGGGACAGCGCAGCGAATCGCGTCGCTTCCGTGTATAGTTCTCCTAAAATGATTCGGCGATACCACGCTCAGAGGAGACGTCTCCATTGATTACCTCAGACACGCTGTTGCTGCCACCGTAATTGCAGGACGATGACGTAAGAGCGACACGAGTTGATTAGGAGAGATTACGACTCTCCCTCTAAGCTGAAATTGCCAGTGCACTCGATTTCGCGGGAAATCGATCGGCTTTCCTCGCAGATTCGCGAATTTTATACAGTGAATCGCTTTAATATTTGGACACTATAGAATTTTCACTTTGAGGCATTGTAATTTTGTTCACGACGAAGAAAACAAAAAATTTATTCTAAGTTAGATTATTTTATAGGGTTTAGTTAATAAAAGCATAATTTTTATTTATATAATTACTAACGTTTACTAAGTATTCTAATTTGACACTTTAACTGCCGGACTGGCAACGTCAAACATTTCACAAAAGCAATGTAATTTATTTCATAAAGCAACAATGTCAAAATTCAAAATGTATGACGAATGGTTACTTTAAACCATCTTGTAATCTACAGACATCAACTAAATTGAGTGCAACGAATATATTAATGTAAAAATATACTTTTAAATATGGACAAATAATTCTGTCACCCATATGTGGGTGACATCAATGCTTCTAGTTGCTCTAGAAAAGTCAAGCGGTTTGGTTCAATTTTGAAAAAGTTAATTAGATTTAAAGAGTGTCCACTTTCGTGAGCCACTGTATCTCGTTTCGCTGCGCTTTCCTTCCGAATAGCATACTCTACACCTTCTAGTTGGATTTGTTTTTACGCCAGTGACTATTTGTTCTAAAACATGGTCGTTTAGTTTTCCTGAAAGCCTGAAAGATGAATCTTTGTAAGGAGTCGTTTTAGAAGTGTGAGAAGAACTGCCAGGAAATTTTTTAATTACTAAAATTGTGATGAAAACCTAAATACCAAGAAAAGTATTTTCTTCATTATAAAGCGGACACGACTAAACACGATGCGCAAAGCTTTTGCAATATTCTATATCGCCCTGGGTTTCATAAACAATTTTCATAAATTATTAAAATTACTAAAATTAGTTTTATAAATTCAAATAGATAATGCAAGTGCAACGACGAGTTAACTCGTCATCGGTCAACAACGTTTGGGCATGAAAAGACGAGTTAACTCGTCATCGGTCAACAATGTGTTAACCACTTCCGCTGGAAACAAAGAGGTCCATTGACAAAACCGAAACGAATAAGGAAGATTGTTTCACGAGGGAAAGCAGACTGACAAATTTGAAGGAGAATATTCTTCCAATTATGCTTTCTGCTGTTTCGTGGTCTCTTCACGGATCATTGTACTTTACGACTGAACTTTTTTGGCACCAGGTTTACGGGACGCGCCATTTTGTCGCGTCCCGACATTTTTCATTTTCAAACATGAAAATCGTGAATGTTAACCCTTTACCGACCGAAAGCCTCTTAATTTGACTTTCAATAATTGTGATGTATCAAAACGAAATTATTTGTAACGAAATTATTAAATAACATTACTGAGGGTGCCTTGTTGGTTTACAATAAAAATTGCTACCAGCGTTGAATGACCTATTAAAAAGTTTTCAGTAATGGATCATGGACCGTACAAAATTCTGAAATAATCGCCGGTCGATAAAGTGTTAAGAAAAATTGTATTTTTGGATATAGATTGCAAAAAGAATTGAATTTTTAATGGGAGGTCAATAAACGTTAATTTTGGTTGAGGAAGTTCGCTGCTGGCGATCATAACCTCTAAGACGGGCCTCGAAGTGGAGGTACCCGAAGACGCATTTTGTTTCGCAGACCTTGTATTTTTATAGGAAGGGGATTGAAAAATTGTCATGGCAAACTGTTCTTCATAACGGAGATTATATATCATGAATTAATAAAAACGTGACTTCACAAATTTGATTTTAGATTTCAAAATAGTTTATCACTTTACGAGTACCCCTAACGTATTCGGAGGCTAAGGCAACTCTCTTTCCAGTCGTTCCATTTCCAGTTTCCGAAAGATAAATTCAGATTTCCTCCGAGTGGAAGCGACAGCTTCCCGGTCGCATTGTAGAACTAAGTAAAATTAATCTATTCAAATTTCCAGCGATTTTCTAAATTGAATGTTATATCTCGCGAGCTCCACGCATCTCGGAATCCACGATTTCCGCGAAAGGTGGTTTCGTAGGACAATAAAGCGTGCTATCTTTTCGACATATTTCACGACGTAGAATCCTCTCTCCACCCCTTTAGAGCGAGCTCTGACTAAGACCACCCCACGGGAGACAAGATTCTTGCGTCCAGGGTTCGGAGACCGTGCAGTTGGCCGGTGAAATTATTTTGAGCAGTAAAAAGAAGAGGACAGCGGTTTTTATCTCTCGTTCCACTGATTAGTAAGAAGAAAGCCGTTACCCCGGGGGTGGAGGGGAGACGGAAGAGGTTCCAGGACGAACGGAGAAGGACGAAAGGAGGAAAGATATACCGCATGAGAAAGGATCGACCGTAAGGTTGCCGGAGTGGCCTGCACACGTCAGAGACCTTGTCATGTTGCAACCCGATGGAATCTGATAAGATCCATCGAGCGGAATAAGGCAGTCCCTTTTGTCGGCTCCTTTTTCATAACAATTTCTTATGGCAGCGAGTGGCGCGCAACTTCTGCGAATGCTATTGGACAACAACGCGTATATTCGCGACCGGGACATGGTTAGAGGAGAGCAACGCCGTGGCCCATGAGAAATATGGACGAGGTCGAACGGTCCTGCGCCTCCTTCCCATCGGATTTACGAGCGCCGTTTCTCAAATTTCTCCTTTCGCTCGCAGATCGACGGTCCTTCGGCGAAAATGGTATTGCGAACCCCGGCAGAATCGAAGTTATACGTTGATCAACCCTTCGCTTACATTGTAACTTCATGGCGCCGCTACAACTGCCACTGTATTGTTTTAAATAATTTTTATACAAATTTTTAGGATTTAATCAAGTGTGCCTTTTTCAGTGGCATTTTTTAGTTGCACTTCGAGTGGACATTTTTGTTTGACAAATTCGTGTCTTCTTTCAACCCTTGCACAGTAGTATTTAAAACAATTTTTATACAACAATCAGGATAGTCGATGAGCATCTTAAATATGCTTTGAGATTCTTCCTGGGAGAGCGAGACAGGATTATACGCTGTGTACTTTCTTACTTTGACTTTGATTGGACATTTTTGTGTTACAAATTTGTGTCTTCTTTCAACCCTTGCACAGTAGTATTTAAAACAATTTTTACACAACAATCAGGATAGTCGATGAGCATCTTAAATATGCTTTGAGATTCTTCCTGGGAGAGCGAGACAGGATTATACGCTGTGTACTTTTCTACTTCGACTTTGAGTGGACATTTTTGTGTTACAAATTTGTGGCTTCTTTTAAGACTTGCACAGTAGTATTTACAACAATTTTTAGATAATATTTAGGATAGTCGATGAGCATCCTAAGTATGCTTTGAGATTTTTCCTGGGACAGCGAGACAGAATTATATGCTGTGTGCTTTTTTAGTTGCTTTTCGAGTGGACATTTTTGTCTTACAAATTTGTATCTTCTTTTAATGTTGCTCTTCTTACGAGATACTCTCATAGAAGTTATTGAATGTACATTACATCTTTAGTAGAGAATATAATATAATAAGAACCGCGCGAAATATGAATTAAATAAATTTTGTCATTTTTATAAGGCAATATGTGCCAGTCAATCTTGAAGCTCGGCAGCTTTAGTGTCAAAATGACTATTTTGCGTTATAAAAATACGTATACGTCTTTTATTTTCATGGATGCAAATTTTCAATAAAAATCGTAATTTTTGTAATCGTTAACGTTGTCGTTTATGTACATAGTCTAATGCTTAAATTAAATGAATGTTATATAAGGATGAACAGAAAGACTGTAGGGATTGCAAGAGGTATCATGAAAAATATATTTACAAAGATTGACAAAGCAGCATTAATCCTAAGATTAATATTACATACTGTAACAAGTAAATTGTTAAACAATTGTTGGTGAATGTACCAATCTCAATAATCGAAAATGGAAACTGTCGTTTCTCAGGTTCCACAAATCTAATATTAAAAGAAGTTATCGCTAGCATTGCAAGCACCTAAACTCTGAATTCGATCGATCTAAAATATATTCGCATGATTTTGACGGTAATCGCCGAATATGCTGGTTCAGTCTGCTGCCAGTTGATAAGGGCTGTGTAAAATCTGAACAAACATTACTTTTTACGGTTGGCGGCTCCGAATAGGAGATATTTTACAGCGAAAATGAAATGTACGATTAATTTTCTCTCTATTACGTTAGCTGCAGAGCTGTCCTAGATAGTACAGTCATAAAAGGAATCGTCTACAGGCGGAAATTGCATAGTTCGCTTTTTATTGTCCTTGCTGAAGCTTCGTACAGAATTTCTGTGCGCCGTTTGGTAAGAATATTCTAGGAACCGCAGGTATTAAAAGTAGGCGAGACAGAGGTCGATATTTTCTTCCTCCTATAGTCGGAATTCTCTTTTAATTACGTCACCTGTTACCTGCTTATCGGTACAGTGTTGCAATATATCATATCTGCAGCGTCATCTCTCGTATCTGATCCTGGCGAACAGATACGCGGTTGCTTGTCTGAACCGTGTCTGATCATGGTTGTCTTTACTCGTTTCGTTCGTGTCTAATGACGAGGAACAGTTGTTACTTCTCCGATTTACCAGACTTCAAGACTCAATCAAGACTCTTCAAGAAATCAACGCTGAACATACTTTATCGACCGGAAGCCTATTATTAGGCTTTTCAGTATTCGCGCTGTATCAAAATGAAGCTTAAAATTCTATTTTTACATTTCAATTTGTAACAACAGTATTAGACAATATTATTGGGGATGCATTGTTGATTCGCAGTAAAAATTGCTGTCAGCGTTGAAAGAGCCATTAAAAAGTTTTCAGTCATGGATCATGGGCCTTACAAAAATTCTGAAATAATCGCCGGTCGATAAAGTGTTAAGGGTTCTTCACTATGAAGTAATTCTTCAATACGGCGACTCCATGTGAACAACCGTCGTAACAATATATTATAATAAAACCCGTATAGAATTTAAATGAATTAAGTCTCGTAATTTTTAGAAGATCGTATAGAAAAGTCAGTTTTAATGTTGGGTAAGTTTAGGGTTAAGGCTTCAGGGTTTATTATATTTAAGAGAATTGTGTTTTCGAGGAAGGTCGGCGCGAAAGATAACAGCGAAGAGCAAGCAGACGTCACGTAGCCATTTCCAGGGTTAATTGTTAGTTAGGAGCCGTGTGATAAAATGTGGTAGTCGGTCTAAGTACCGAGAAAGTTGCCGGAAGGGATCGTAATCGTCTCTGCCCGTGCGTGGTCGTCCGTTTCTCCTGAAAACTCCGAAAAGTTCTCCGACGCTCTGAAGTAGGTCAAAAGCGGGATTCGATATAAAATCGGTATTTCACAATAGAAAATCGCGGAAATCTACTTTATATCGAATCGTGCTCCGATAACTAAATAATTCCTACGTTATTTCTAACCTAGCATCATAAATAACATTTCAACAGAAGAATCGAAATACAACGGATTTTTACTTTCGTCCAAGAATTATTTGAGGACGCGATGTAACTGTTGAATACGTCAATTTCGTTTCTCAAACAATTCCAGAATTGCTCGCATCGAATTCACCGAAATTCACATTCCAAACAGCGAACTAGTTGGTTCTGTACCAACACCAATCAACGGCCTAGCAGTAATATTTACATTCGTTTGTTTTATCGAATTAATTCAATAACGTGGCAATAGATTAGAGACAATTTTGCAATTTAAGATAGTAGAGTTCATTCGGTAACTGTACTAATTGTAGAATTCTTTTGGAAATACATGCTTCTATTTGAAAACAAAACACAGTGATCCAAAGTTTTCGTCGAACAAACATCTTCCCCTCAGGCCATCGGAAATCGCTGAAAAATAGATATTCAACCCAGTTTAATTGAAATCGATATTGTAAATGTTTATTTAATTCCGTTCGATGTCTTCATATCGAGTTGGACTCGTTGTCGCTGTGCAAAATGTTAACGGAGCGTTAACATAAACGAAGCAAAATGATTTTTACATATTTAACACCGGGTTTACGAGAATGGTAAAAATGGGAAGTTTCGATTCGTTCAACAATACGATCATTGAGAGTATAAAGATGCATCCTTAAAGTATTATTTGACAAGTTTATACCTTTAGATATGTATTATAAAAAAGAACTATTAGAACATTGCATCGACAGCGAGTGGAAATGGGAAAGCCAAAA
>CM052085.1:6260008-6284288 GCA_028453745.1 Agapostemon virescens
CGCTGTAAGAAAGTTATTTAACACTTCGACTGTCATGTCGACCACGTGTGTAGACAATTATTTGTGCTCTTTTTGAGTGAAATTTTACGTTAATGTATTTACTACACCAAAGCATGAACCAGAAAGTGTAAGAAAGACTGCTGGATGTTGTATATGTTTAATATTTATTTCATTCAATAACTCAACTCGATTTAATGGAATTTTTATGGGTTGAGAACGATGCAACGAGATATCGAGGTCCATAAATATTTTGTAAATGCACGAAGTATGCCGTTTTCTTGTCACGCCATCAGGAAGTTGTTTAACACTTCGACTGTCATGTCAAGCATACTTATAGGCAGTTATTTGTACGCTTTTTAAGTGAAATTTCACGTTGATATATTCACTGTCTCAAAGACGATAAACCAAAAAGTGGAAGAAAGATTGTTCGATGTCGTTTATTTTATTTTTTAATTTTTACAACTGATCTCGATTCTATAGAATTTTTTAAGTTTCCAAATTTGACAGTCAAAGTATCTTTTACTAACAACTTTTATAAAAGCATGTTATAAGATCATTCGTTACGTCGAATTGATTGATCTCTTCAGTCTTCTGCAGTTTTCTTTCTAACCTGTTGACGGTATTCTTTGCTGGAATAAATGTTGATTCAAACTTAAGACGCTACGAAGTGCTGGATCTTTTACTAATACGCTAAACAACATACGTAATTTATCAGTTTTAATTTGTTGAATAGAATTTTCTCACAAGCGTTAAAATATGCAATTTTTTTGGCTAATAGAAATCGTACAAATCCAATTTCGCTAATCACGAGACGCTATATTGCATTTATATGGAAAAAGTCGTACGAAACTCGAAAACAATAAATAACAAATTATGACTTCTTTACTCGACATTATACAGAGTTAAGGCAGCAATTATTTTAATAGGGCGCAAGAGTTAAATGCAACGTGTCTCCTTCATGAAGTAGTAACCCTTTAATTTATATTATCAAGACGGTCACGCGAGCGGGACTTTAAATTGAATTTAACAAATAAGGCGAGGACTGTAATTTGAATTTAATAAGTACACGAATATTTCTCGTGACGTTATCTTGCGTTCGCGAGCACTGAACTTTTCCAGTAACCGTACGGTAATGAATGTATAATTTCTTCACTACCAGGAAACGATTAACGTCGATGCGACTCTTACTGTGAAAATAAATCATAACAGAGGGAGTAATTAAATGTAACAAACGAGATTCGCCGATTTCCTGAACGTCTCTGCGAAAGAAATTCCCGGACCGAATCAAATTAATTCTGCTTCTTTTTGCGGGAATCCACTCTTTGATGTACTTCATTTTCGTAATGTATTATATAATAAGAAACATGAATTACATTATTCTAATTATTATGAAACTCATCGAATCCGACCTTAATTGCTTTTTTCTTTCGTTCGACAGTAAAAATTGTACCAGTCGTGGTTATTATTATTGTCGAATATTAATTTTTCTCGGCACAGTATTTTAGTTTCTTGATTGCATAGAATCCTTCGAGTAGTTTTAATATCAAATTCATAAAATCTTACCCTACTTACGTTTTCCTTCAGTCAACAGCCAAAATTGTACCCTGTCAATAACAATTTTGTTCAGCACTGCATTTCGCTTTCTCGACGGTACAATATCGCTTGACTAATTTTAATATTAACCTTTCGCATCAAGTTATTAAATTCTTATAATCATGCTTGTCTTACTTAATGTTTATTACAATCAAAATAGAAAAAGTCTGATTCCTAAGCAATCAAAAATCTTCTTCAACGTTCTTAATTACCCTCACAATAAAAATATCTTTGCTGATGAGCAGTTTTAGATCTAAACTGGGAAACAAAATAGTTAGGAAGAATATTGATCATCTTTTTTGGAAGACATAGTATCATACAAATGTTCAACATTATTAATTACCCTCACAGTAAAAATTGAAAAAATGCGATTCCTAACCATTCAAAAATCTCAGACTCGTAAAAATAAATACAGCGCCGATCTCTCGCATCGATACATCGAATTCCCAGCATCTCGTTCGACGTTCCTAATTATCCTGACGATATAAAATTTCAAGAAATGGGTTCCCTAAGAAACCAAGATCCTCGCAGCGATCCTTATCGCCGGGTCCGTCCTCCAAATTGAAAATCAGTCGGGTCGCCAATAAATCTCCAGCGATATCTCTTTCGTCGTGCGATCGGTAGGTCGTGTATCTCTCCGTGCCCGCGATGAAGTAATTATTAATCAACGGGAACAGCGTGGCTGTCGTAAATCGGTGGAAGCAAACCGCTCGCGCGCACGTTTCGTATTACACGGGGCCGACGTAATTTCGCGTCCGGTTGGCCAACCTCGTGGAAACCCGGGCGCCCGAGATCGATCGATCGATCGCTTGTGAAATCCGTCGATCGTTAACCGTAGCATCTTCTTAAACAAACCTTGTAGACGGCCGTCGATCCGGCCGATAGCTATCGCGACGACGCGATCGGATAAAGTTGTCGCGATCGTTAAAAGAAATAAACCCGGCGGCGTGAGGGGCAGAAAGGGGTATGGCAACGTAAAAGGGCGGTCCGGGCCGAGTGTTCTCACGTAAAAGTGGCCGCGTTAATTTCGTTGCACGCGTTAATGCACACGGTCCGAATCGGCTCGCTTTCCGATCGCTCGTAATTACACCGATTATCCGCGGCGAGCCGTGCATGCACAGGCAAGTTCGAGACATAAATTACACAGGACCGCCGATACACGACATGAATCGGTCGCGCCACGATGGCGGAATAAAAGGAACGGTGTCGCGTGGTGCATGTCGGGGAACTTCGAAGACCTTCCTGGCTAACGAGAAATGGCCGCCCGGGTTGCCCAACACTTGCAATACGCGAGTACGAATCTAACAAGACCCGGCCGAGACACCGGCGGACACCAATTTCCAACGGGTCTCGTGTACACGGTGTCCCAGATATGTTCGAGTTCCTTGAAAGGGCCGATTCCTGTTGGTTACAAAAGAAACACTTTCCTTCGTCAATTCGCAGCTCGACGCTTCGTTTACGAGTTACTAAAAAAAGTCATTGAATTCTTCTTACTCTGAAGTTACTCGCGTAGCCATTGCGCTAAATAAGAATGTTCCTGATCGATTGCGATGAAGAAACTGAAAACATATCGATGGTCTTAAATTCTTCTGACATTTTTCATTTCGCTTTGACTTTAACAATTTACTTTAACTCTTTAACTGGCCGACCAACAGCCTAGAAAATTCCACAACATCAAAGTAATTTATTTAACGCAGCAACAATTGAAAACTTAAAATGTCCGACACATAGTTATCCTTCAATCTTCCTGTAGTCTCCAGATATAAATTAAATCGAGTGCAACGAATGTAGGAGCGTACAAATTTATTTTTAAACATGGATAAATAATTCTGTCAACCATATATGGGTGACATGGCAGTTAAAAGGGTTAATAGAGAGATGGCATCCGCGAAAGCCACTATAGTGGCGCGTCGTACAAGAAGATGACCTCCGCGAAAGCCACTATAGTGGCGCATAGTGCCGAAGAGGTTAAGAAGTTAGTAAAAATTGAAGTGTTGCCGTACGATTAACAGTAACAAATTTGATATGCACGAAAGGAAATGAATCGCGTGCAATGGAATTATTTTAGGATAGGAAAATGTTTCGAGTTAGGAATTAAAATTGCTTGAAGTGCAAAGGGTTAAGACATTTTCTTCAACATTGAATATTTCTGTGAAATACTTTTTATAGTGGGCTTTCAAGGTGAGTTCTGTTTTCTTGTTCAACAGATGAATTTTTAGCAATTTATAGGATACAGACGTATTTTGTAATATGGACATTGTTTTGGAAAATGATATTGCAATTTTTACCGGCGCCTCGGAGTCGCTGTTCGAGGGCGAAGGGTTGATACGTGCGATGCCTTCGAGTAACTCTGAAATTTTCAAACAGCAGGGAAAAATAGACACGATCGAAAGTTCATCTTTTAACGCTATACCTACCACAGCAGATCAAATTATTTTGCAACTATTGAAGTTATGAAAATTGCCTTCGTAAAAATCCATTAGATAGATGTCTTTTTGACCAATTATACTGTTACGACGGTTGTTCATATGGAGTCGCCATAATGAAGAATTACTTCATGGTGAACATCCCTTAAGAAAATAATAGAAGAAAATGGTTGTCACGGAACTGTTGCACCGACAGACAATCGAGAAAGTCAAAGCGAAAGCCACTATAGTGGCGCGTCGTACAAGAAGATGACATCCGCGAAAGCCACTATAGTGGCGTATAGTGTCTGAGAGGTTAAACAATGAAATCCTCTAGGACGAATCTCGCGAAAAATAATCAAGTTTTGAAAGTCGATGGTTTCTCGTATTTTCTCACTTTTACAAATTTGTAAAGACTTTCACGCGAAGTACAGCATCCTAAAAACGAGAGCGGACGTCTCCATTGAATTCGTCGTAGCTTGAAACTTCGGATTCGCGAAAACTCTCGTGACCCATAAACAGCGCGAAGAATCGATCCATCGACACCATTCGCGATTGCCCAAAGCGAGGTAAACATCTCCCGCTTAGCTCTCGGCTGATCTGTTTCGAAAAAAAGCAAACAGCAACGATGCTTTTACCGGCGATTCGCGCAGCTAGCCCTGACATCCTCGGGGAAAAAGAAACGTACGGCGATCGCGTACACGGGGGTAAAAGCGGCACGAATAAAAGGCGATCGTTAAAAAGCAGTGGAGAAATTACGTAACCGAGATTATGGTGGATCTTACGATCTCTCCGGGCAGAACCGGAGGACGAAACTTTCCGGCGAATCTAACGACATAAGAAATATCCAACCGGGGGGCTAAAGTAGCCAAGAAATTTTATAATCCTTGAAGCATCCTGCAAATCTTCTCTCCTTCTCTCTTTTTCTTTTTCCGTTTCCCTGAAGATCTTCCACAGCGCCTGTGGAACTAATTGCTTGTTTCACGAGCTTGTTCGTGTAGAACGGCTGTTCCATCGCGTAGAAGCGATTCCGATCTCCTAAAGCGTAATTGTCGGTGTTTGTATCGGGCATTCCTGCTAAGGAGAGCTCGTTTTCCACCGGGGAACCGAATTATCGATTCCGTTCGAACTCGGAAAGACTGTTAAAGATGCTCGAGCGACACCTGTTGCTCGCAAGCCTCGTAGAAATCCGCGAGCCAACGATTTTCGACGGTTTCCGCCAGGGGCTGAAAGCAGTTACGACCTTCGGTTCCTCAAACTGGAAATTATGAGATATTGAAATCATTATGAGATACGTCGGTTCTGACACGGTTCTTTGGAATCGTATAATAGCTGCTGTAATAATACTGTTTACTGAAACTTTTATTCTTCGGCTCAATTTATATTTCACGTAATAAATAATCGGGTTTGGTTCCTAAAACAGTTACGGAGAATTGAACAGTTCCTCAGAACCGATATTATATCAATTTTGTAACTGTTATTTATCGGTTCTACTTTTATTTCACGCAATAAATTGTATTTTCTTTAACGACTAAAACTATGTATTTTATATGTAAGTTTTTGAAATATTTTGTAGTAACCCCTTGCCATACTATTTTCTTTCTAACTAAAGTTATTATGACACCTTCATCGTTAAAAGTGTTACAGAAGAGAAGTTTACATAGTTTATACTACAGCATCTACTTCGGTGCTTAAATATTGATGACAAATTAACAACGTTTGAGTTTGTCGAGAAAGAAAGGCGTAATATTTGTTAGACTTTATTTAAAATCTTCAACGCGAGTCTGACTCGTAATATGGCAAGGGTTAATTACGTGTACATCGTGTAAACGTATAATCGTGAATTTGAGGTATAACTGAATTGAATAACCTAAATCTAGATCTTGAAAATAATTGTTACAGAACTTCAGCGGCGGCTGAAGAGCAAAGCGATGGGAGGAGAGGAAGGTTCGTTCCGAGGCCGATAGAGCACACGTCGATAAGGTTATCGGGTAGCAGCGGGAAAAGGTAATTAAATTGCTCATCTGTCCATCTGGTGGCGAAAGTGGGAGGTAGTCGCCATAGATATAATCTCTCCATAATTGTTCTAAATATTCATTATTTCCACGTACAATATTTCAACAACTGCGACACGCTCCATAAATGGCGTTTCCCAAGAATTCGTTGTTGTACAACAAACAACGCGTCGCTCGACTATGCTTGCGCGCTTATAGTCGGAAAGCCTGCCACGATTGCGTCTCTTACTCACGTACTTCCAAAAGTTATTTCATAAGAGCCTCGGCTGATCGCTCAGAGTAAACTTCCGCTTGTTTACCTCTGATCTTCCGGGGCGTCTTCGCTGATGCTGCCGCGACACGAGCAAACGTCTCCGCGACAGAAACTATAACCAAACTGCGTTATAACTTTTTTACTTTGCACTCGTATTTTCTTCCTTTCCTTCGTCCAGACTGCGTTCCATTCAAATTTAATCAAACGCTGAGGTGGCGACTAGCGTAATCTGTCTCGGCGAACCTTCGGACGTTCCAACGAAGGTTATAAACACTTTTAGAAAATACTGAGGCGTTGGCCCTTGGGAGAAGCATGCTAATAGAATAAACTTGTTGAATTTCTGAATGTCATGCCAAGAGTCACAGTCGATAATATCTACAAGAATATTCTGTAGGAAATGTATTAGAAAGATTAACAAGCTTAGCAGAGCAACGAAGTTCTTCAAAGTAGATATTTTTTATTTAAGTTCACCTTCGTATGTCCTTGAAAAAAAGATCTATCAACACAGAAGTATATCAAATTTGAAACCAAGTAAACTTCGTATTACTTATTCTTTAATAGCAAGTTATTCCGGTTAGCCTGTTTTAGGCGCCTCACCCTCTACATATACGACCGCCATTTTGTTGTTCTTCTTACGCCAATTAAACTAATTCTGCACAGGTTGTCAGTTAAAATTATAACACACTATTTTCCAGCATAATGTTCCGAAAATTTATAATGTTCGCGCGACAATATTCCTTTTCTCATTTCACAAATACACCTCACCCTGTATTTGCGGTACTCCCGAAGCCAATTAAACTAATTCTACACGCGTTGTCAGTTGAAATTGTAACGTAACGTTGCCCGTCGCCGTATTCAGGAAATTTATAACGTTCCCGCAACAATATTCTTTTTCTCATTTTAGAAAAGTATGCATTTAACTCTAAAATTACCGATTAATAAACAAAGAGTCAGCATCCGTTTATACTTCATAGAATTTTTATTGTAATTTGTGCTTTGTTGAAGAAATATATCTAAAAATTTCTAACATAGACATTTTTATGCCTTCGGCAATTGTAAAAGAAACAATTAGGGTTCAGTCGGTTTGATTGGTGTGGTAGTTCTAGCGGAGTTTTATGACTGCGAGGGCTGTTGGCGAAACAAACACCGGTTTCGAGCGTGTTAGAAATCGTAGAACACATAACAGCTTCAAAATATTAACCCCTAGCACTCGAACGGCGCCACTGGGGCGCCATTAAAAATTGCCGTAACATTATTTAACCAACTTCTACGTCATCGCGATTTATAAACTCGATAAAAATCCAAGCGTTGCAAGTACGAGCAACAGAATCTGCACCAAGTGAAATACTAACTGAAATACTAACTCACTGCCTGGTGAGAATCATTCATCCTAACTAGTTTGACAGTTCCAGGGTTGACTCGACATTAGCATTAGGAAGAGCACCAGAGATATCTCGCCGCCAGGATTTGTTCGTTAGACTCTACAAAAATGATTTATACTTCAACGTCCGCAACATTGGCACGCTGATACTTCACAACGGCGCCATTCCCGCATTGCCACAGTCAGCGGTTTCATTAAAATTTCAAATATTCGCTCGGTTTAGCATGTAAATTAGCAACGAGCGAATCCAATCTGTGTGGGAATAATGGGAAGCAGTTTTGCAACGGTCTGCCCGTCATCGGACACCCTATTGGGCGGCTCGTAATTTCCTGACGGCTCGGGTACGGGGCGAAACAAAGGACGATTGTTCCGGTAGGGGTGGTAAACGTTTCTCTAATTCCGACCGCATGAAACCGATCGTCGCGATTCCCTCCGCGAAACAGGGATAAATTCGCGCAGGGATCGATCAACCAGCTGCAGGAATTTAGCGACAGCACTACCGACCACTGGTAATGCTATTTACAACTGGTTTCTAATTAGTGACGGATAAGAATTTGGTCCTGCGGGCGATGCGCCGCGCTGATTCGCGCACCGTCGTCACGATCACAGGAAATTACCCTTAATTGGCTCGGAGTCTTGTTCGACGGAGACATTTCCCCCTCGGTCCCTGATTTCCCTCGGAACGAGAGCCAATTGTCGATCTCCTGACTGAAAGCGAACAATAGGAAATTATTTATAGGGAATAACAATGAGGAAACCGCTCGGAGGCCCGCGACGCGAAATATTACAGCCGCATAATTAAAATGGCGCGTTTCACAGCTCGCCGCGTTAAAGTAATATTTTTACGGCGTTTTTACGCTGATTTTTATGCGATCTCTCGAGATAATTTAGTCGAACTCGAATGGAATAAATCTAGCGCGGAAAGAATGAAATTATTTTTGTTAAAGGAGAATGTGCTTTTATTGACGTGAGGTGGGTAGTTTGATAAATTGATAATAGAAGAATGTTTACTATGCGAGGGAAAGATGGCGCCACGGGCTCCGCATCGGGCCATGGTCTCCTGCTTTTCCTCCTATTTCTCCATTTATGGCTCGGATCTGCGCAGCCGGAATATTTGCAGAATCGAAATAATTAAATGCGGTAATTGGCCAGTTCGTTTTCGGAATGAACTGTGTTTGTTTGATTAAATTCATTATTTCCCGTGGTCCGCTGATTCGAACGTTATAATTAATTGCATTGTGCCTCGAGAGTCTCGTCGGGAAGCGTAACTAATTTAATGGGTTCGGAACATCGATTTTTATTTCAAATTTACTCTTTTAATACTCCGCCACGACAGTCCGAAAGTGTTTTAAACAAAATTGTTTAATACGCCATGGGAACACGGTACTTCGATCGACATTTTTATAATTTATTGACATCTTGTTTGCAAGATTTATTACTCAATTAGTTTGAAATTAGCGTTTTCATTCTCGTTGGACACTCAATGATTTTATATAATAAAAGTATTCGCGAACTCGTTACACGAACTCAATATTTCAATCGACAGTTTTGTGTAAGTTACTGCCATCTTGCTTGAGGAATTAATTACCCCATTGATTTGAAAATGGCATTTTTATTCTCGTTGGATACTCGGTGCTTGCAATTAAAATACGAATGAAATATTTTCGTTACGCGAACGCAATATTCCGATCGACATTTTTGTAAGTTATTGCCATCTTGTTTGAAGAATTAATTACCCAATGGATTCGTAACTGGCATTTTTATTCTCGCTGGATATTCGGCGTTTCTATAGAAAACATCCAATGGACAGTTTTTAAAAATTGAAATTTTACATTTTCGATCGCTCCGTTCTTTTCTTCTTCAAACTTTCTAATTTCTTTTAATTCAAAGACCACGCAGATTGCACGTTTAATTTCTTTCCTTAGCAAACTGCAATTGTAGATTTTTCTACTATCAATGACACACATCTTTTAGAAATTGCTTCAATTAAAATCGTCCTAACTCGCCAGGCAATCGCTACGTTTCCGAGCAGAAAATTCCCGAGGATTGTCAAATCCCACAGTAAAATTAGAAATTACCATACTCGGTGTTCGACTTTCAATAAATTGGCAAAGTTGGCTCGTGAAGCAGCGACGTTCGAACATGATCAGCATTTCGCAAGATGGCTGACGAAGCGTGCCGATCTCGTCCAGTCTCCGTTCCGATTCTATCGTCCGAAGTATCGACTCGCTGGAAAAAGGAACGGAAAACGTGGAAAAGGAGCGGTGAGCGTGATAAGCTCTAATTTGCATAAAGCGATGCACCTTGTTGTTCTCCGAACTCCTATTTACGGTGTTGTCCAATGGGACCCGGGGAAATCGATCGGTGGCTCTTGCGAAAGTGATAATTGCCGATGTGGATCGAGCCTATCTCGCGGCGGATATCGAGCAGCGGCGATAACGAAACTAATAAACAAGACGGACAGATTAAATTTTCATTTTTCGAACAAATTCACGGCTGAGCCGCCCCTGATCGATTGCATTCAATTATTCCCGTTATCCTCGTTCGCAGCCGGATAAGAATATAAGATAACGCTTCGGCTACGTGTTCGTTCAAATTCGCAATCATTACTGCCTAATTTAACCCTCTACGTGACGAATTTTTCTTTTTAATCCAACAAAAATTGGGGGAACGAAAAATCAGAAATTATAAACCTATATATGCAAATGAAAAAAGAAATTTCCTGCCCAACTAACGACCTTAAAAATTCCACAAAATCAAAGTAATTTATTTAACGAAACAACAATTGAAAAATTAAAATGTATGTAAATTTAGTACAACGAATATATTAATGTAGAAATTTATTTTTAAACTTGGGCAAATAATTCTGTCACCCATATATGGGTGACATGGTGGTAAATGTGTTAAACAATTTTATTGCAGTATATTCACTATGTGAATTTCACCGAAATGGATTTTTTATACTTGCGAAGGCTCGTTTTACAGACGACCACGTAATTTTTTTTTTCGAACTCGTTGACATTTCTTTTTTAGCGTTCATTCGAAATCGAGCAATTTTATTGATAAAACATTGCACGTTTTACTTTAATTCATTGGTTGTCTTGGCAACGTTATAGAATTAAGATTTATGCGCCATCTCATGAAAAAAGCTATAATTATTTGGTAAAATGTCGATAAATTAAAATGTGACCTGAAAGTTACACTAGCATTAGTATTTCAGGGGACTGCAGGAAGGTCCCTTTTATCAACCCCATTTTCCCATATTCGCGACTTTCACCAGACCGAAAATTTCAAAGTCGTGCCAATGCCACAATTCGCTTCCAATGGACCCGGGAATTGATATACACCCTTACTATGGGTCCAGTTACTTGTAGCCAGACTTAGAAAAGAATCTGGCAAACTAAGTTTTTCGACCGATGGCTTACCCCCTCAGAAAGTAGTAGATTGGGGGTTGCCGGGTTTCACCGATCTGCACATTTTCCGTAATTTCAATCCGATCGACCTGAAAATTGAAATGAACCCTGACCGCGAGTCTAGAAACGTGTACGCAAAATTACAAAGCAATCGGAGACCTGAAATTTTTTCCCCATTTTTTCGCGATTTTAGACAGGTCATGAGTCGTCCCTTCAGCGTTTGGCGATATTTGCCAATCTTTGAAGGAGTCCCCTGGCCAAACGATTAGAGCTATCGACATGAACCCAACGTCAAAATCTTCCTTAAACCTTCCCCTTTAAAAAGAGCACGCCAAAATTAGGCTAGCATTTCAGGGGACTGCAGGAAGTTCCCTTTTATCAACCCCATTTTCCCATATTCGCGAGTTTCACCAGACCGAAAATTTCAAAGTCGTGCCATTGCCACAATTCGCTTCCAATGGACCCGGGAATTGATATACACCCTTACTATGGGTCCAGTTACTTGTAGCCAGACTTTGAAAAGAATCTGGGAAACTAACGGGCCCATAGAGGGTTAACCTGCAAAATTAAAATTCATCAATTCTATCATGTAGCCAAACGTCCAATGAACGAACAAAAATCGTTAACGAATCTAGAAGATAATATTTTGCAAGGAAACGCGATTTCCCCTAGTTACCTCCTCCAACTATTCCGAGGAAAAATAATATTTCATAAAATGTAATTCTGTATTTGGAAAATCTTGAAATGCATACGGAAATGCATAAAGTATTCTGGTAAAAGTTATGAATTAACACTTTGGCTGCCAAACTAGCAGCCACGAAATTTCTATAAAATCAATTTTCATAAAATGAGGTACTGACTGAAATAAAAATTGAAAAAAATAAAATGTATGTCGTAAAGTGCTCCTTCTACCTTCTTGCTCTTTCTGTATAATCATTAACTTTGGCGCAAACAAATATATCAACGTAAAAATTTATTTATAAACCGTACAAATAATTCCATGACATGGCAGTCAAAGTGTTAAAAAGTTACAAATTATAATATCGTACATATAAATGCCTTGAAATACATAGTCGTCGCGTTGCAGTTCTTATCTTGAACGCATGGAACGTCGCTGAGGTAAATCTTAATAAAAGTGATTAATTTCGAAACAAATTATAAGCAGAAGCGAAACAGCATTTGCACGACGTAATATATGATATAACAGAGTTACGGTATAAATTTTCACGGTGAAAAGGACGAACCTTACCTTTTTCATATAATACGAGAAATGTTTATTCATGGGGTACGTTCATTCACCGAACCTGTTACATTTTCATGAAATTAATTGGGTAACGTATAGCTCTCCGTATTTCCACGAATACGAAATCACCGTTGGATTGTTCCATTTCACTCTAACACAATTTCCGCCCCTATTTCCCATCCCACCCTGTGATCTGTTTTATCCGGCAACCCCTTTAACCCTAATCTCGCGTGTACACACAAGCAAACGACGTCCACTCTTAATACCCATCGCGTGAGCTCGTAAATTCGCCCACCGAAAACCGAAACGATTTGTGTTGGATCTGCGGGCTAGATCGTTTAAGGCGTTTCCCAACCTCCCAATTTATTCTGGAATTTTTCGTGCGAAAGTGGGAGGAGTCTCCTTGAAACACCGCTGATTGGTCCGCGTATATTTCCATTGAATCCGGTAATTTCATTCGGCGATATTCGTAGTCTTAAACTTAAATCGCAGATTTATTTTTATTTTCAATAAATATATACCAAAAGTTAAACGCGTTGCGTTTCAATCTTCCGTCAAAATATGAATGCATTTCGTTAACATAAATTATATGCGTGTTGCACCGAACGTGCCAAAACGTTTCCATTTTCGTAACATTCTTTGTATTGTTCGCGCGAGATTGAAATTAATTTCCATACATAAAATTTTCAGCAACTTATAAATTATAGAGGAATTTAATGAAAACAGCTTCGAATAACGGCACAGCAATGTTTCCTGGCGCCTCGGAGTCGCTGTTCGAGTGCAAAGGGTTAAACGCGTTGATTGCCACGAGGATTTTATGCGTTCCCTGCTTTAATTATTTCATTTGTCGAAGCGATACATTTTACTAACGACGGTCGTTAATTGCTCGAGGAAGAAGTTGTCCTCTTCCAGTAAAATAGTAACAATTTAATTTATTTTAATATTTTAAGCTACTAATAATTTCCTTCGTATAATAATTGGTTTTAAGTAGTTCCATGACATTCGACGCGTTTCGAGTGAAAAGTGTTCAACAATTTAAAAAATTCATTGATTAGCAAAACCTTCGATTGCAGATTTAATTCAACCCCTGGCACATTACGAGTCAGACTCGTCACGAAGATTTTCAACAAACTCTAACAAATATAAATATTATACTTTTCTTTCTAATCGAAATTAAATGTTATTCTTTCCTAAATAATATTCAATTTAATATTTAAATTAAGGATTTAGTTAAAACAGCTTCGAATGGAAAGGGTTAAATTAATTATATTAAAATAAAACCGTAGCACCGAAGGCAAGACAATGGGTTAATAATATGAGAACTGTTTTGAATACGGTATGATAATTTCTACTGGTGCCTCAGAGTCACCATTCGAGTCCAAAGGGTTAAACATGGAAGTAAACGTAACGGTATAAAAGATATAAATAGTTTATTCTTCTCTGTAACATTTTTAGCGACGAAGACGTTATAATAACTTCAGTCACAAAGGAAATGGCATGGCAAAGGGTTAAGAAGAATCTCACAGCCCCCGGCGAAGAGGGTAGTCTTCGGGAATTTCCGTCGATTTTTCACGAAGCCATTCGCGCGCGAGGGTTAACTGTCGGGGTTAGAGGTGCAATTAAAGAGTCGATCGGGAGTTTGAGGACGGTCGTGGCAAATTAGCGGGGCCGAGGTGAGACTCGTTAATTAATTATGCATACTTTCCCTCTCTTTTCGATTCGTCCCTGTGGAAAGCAGCCTTAGCAGCTGCTTGGCCAGGCTCCCGCGGTCGAAACAGAGCGGTGCGCCGGCTAATTGGAAATCAATACTCGTATCCAGCCCTCGAAACATCCTTGCCTTGACGAAAAACCGATCGTGACCCCTCTTTAGCCCACGAAGAAGCGACCCCAGGTCGGTGTCTTTCGAGAAACCAGCCCTTATTATCTCGTTTTTGTCGACCTCTACCCCCGCACCCTTTTGTCTCGTGTTTTCCACCCTGCGCGAGCAGGAACACCGAAGGAAAAACGCAGCGGATCGTTCTCTGCGGGACACTCGGCAAATTAATTGTCCTTTTCAGCATCCTGCTTCGGAATACACGCTTTAAGGTCGTTTCGACGACCATGAAGCAACCCCTGGAACTGGTACGACCTCTTCCGGAACGCGTAAATTTTTCACGATGCTCCGGTTTTTTTCTTCATCGAAAGTTCTGCTGCAGGAAGGCTCGACGTTGCTTTTTACGCGACTCGATTTCCTGAACTGTTCGTTTATCGTTCGCTCGAACGACCGTTGCTCAAACTCTGCACGCTCCTGTTGTCGTTTTACGAGGCCATCGAGTTTATTGCATCGATGAGAGGAAATTTATACGGTAACCAAATTAATAGGGATAAGTTTTCAGGATTTTTCAAAACCTCCCTCATCCTCGCGTCGCTTTACGAGCGAGATGTTATTGTTATTCCCCTGGTTTTTATTTTTGTCGCGAACGAGTGCCAGCACGAGCTCTCCCTGTTGCCGCTCGAATTTCGCGCGATAACGGCGGATATTTATTACTGTGAATAAAGTTTATATAGGCGCGCGATGAGCTGCGGAGGCAGCTGGAAAGGGTACCGGCACAGCAACGGAGTCTTTTTCAATAAATCGGTTAATTTAGACGTCGATATTTATTGTGGAGCTTTCAACGTAATTACCTGTGGTCGCGTTAGATTTATTACAACGCTCTTCCAATTTTTGATATGCGACTGGTATTTGCGAAATTGCGTTCAACACGCTTAATGAATTACTTTGATTCCCTTTATGGATCCGAATGGAACAACTGCGAACTTCGTGCAAAACACTGTTCGAGGTAACAATTCGAGGCGGTATTTTTAACATCGCTGGAACTCACGGAAATGACGTTCTACGTAATGAAATTGAGAAAATGTTGAAGTCCAACCAGAAAGAGAAATGTTGGAAGAGACGAAGTAGAAATGAGAATATCAGAATCCAAGACGAAGCAGAAATAAAAATACTAGAATCCAAGAAGAAGAAAGAAGTATATTAGAATCATAGACGAAGTAAAAAGAAAAACATTGGAATCCAAGATGCACAAAGAAACATTAAAATCTAAGAAGATGAAGAAGAAGAAAAAGGGGGAAACATAAGAATTTAAATGCAAGAAAAGGAGGAGAACCATAAGAATTGCAGATGAAGTAGTATGAAATGTATTAGAATACAAGAAGAAGAAGAAAGAAGAGGATTGAAATCCAAGAAAGAAGAAAGAAAATTAATAAATCCCAAGAAGCAGAAAGGTATTAAAATTCAAGACGAAGTAGAAATGAGAATATTAGAATCCAAGACGAAGTAGAAACAAAAATGATAGAATCCAAAACAAAATAGAACGAAATATATTAGAATCTTAGACGAAGTAAAAAGAAAGACATTAGAACCCAAAATGCATAAAGAAATATACGAATCCAAGAAGAAGAAGAAAAAGAAAAAGGAGAAACATAAGAATTTAAATCCAAGAAAAAGAAGGAGAACCATAAGAATTGCAGATGAAGTAGAATGAAATGTATTAGAATGCAAGAAGAAGAAGAAGAAGAAAGAAGAAAGAAAATGAATAAAACTCAAGAAGCAGAAAAGTATTAAACTTGAAAAAGAAATAAAAGAAGTATAAGAATCCAAGAAGAAGAAGAAGAAGAAAGAAAAGTACTAAAACCGAAGAAAGAAGATAAAATCAAAGAAGAACAACTAAAACTATAAAAATTCAAGAAGAAAAAAGAGAAACGTAAGAAACCACGAAGAGGAAAGAAAAATACTGTAATCCCGGAAGCAGGAAGAAAACTGTTGTAATCCAAGAAAGACTAGAAAAGAAGTATGTTGGAATCCAAGAAGGTAAAAAATTAGATTTCACCAACCGTAGCGTGCCAGCACCTAACGACGTAAAGCGATTGGATCGTCGAAGGACGATCGAGCCAGGAGAAACCTAATTCGAATTCGCCTCACGATCCTCGATCCTCGATCGAAAGTTGATCCGTCGTCGTCGGTCGAGCATCTGCCCGGTTAATAGAATGAAAATGATGAGGCGAAGATTGTGCTCGTGTCGGGAATCTCCAGCATGTAATCGTGCGCGATGTTGTCTTAAATTTCCACCCTCGCGTCTGCGTTCCTTCATTCTTTTCTTCGTTGAAGACACGAAGGATGGATATTACACCGGTCTGTATTACCTTGAAAATCCCAGGATTTCTGGCCGTACTGCTAATACCAACTTTATTGGAGACTTCGAGCCCGGATACGTTTTTGTTTCGGAACAAAGTTTGACGATTTAATAAGGGAACGTGCTCGGGCCCGGAATACGCGTCCGAGAACTTTCAGACCCGTGACGAAATTCGTCCGCCCCCGAGTTAGGTGGCTTCCTAATTAAACTTATTAAAGAGCCGAGCCGCGGGACACGCCTCCGAGCTGTCGCGCAGCGGGACGATTCGGTAACCCCCATAGAAATTTTCTTTATCTCCAGCGCGTGGCTCTCTCCGGGAAATCAATTTCAAAGCGGAATGCAAATTTCCGCAACTTCGAAGGCGCGTTAGCCCCTAACGGTAATAATCCCACGGTTGTTTCTCTCATAAAATCACTCCATGGGCTCGCCCGAACGAGATTATGTAGTTTAGTACCGCATTATGAATACGGAGTCTGCTTAAACTCGGATTAACGATAGAACTACCACACCGGTCGAATTAACTTCCTACTGATTCTCCCTTTCGCAATTATTATTCAAATTATAAGTATATTCTCCACTTGATATTCTTTGTCCAACGGCATATATTAGAGAATCTAATTGCGCTAAATCCGAATAAATTTTATCATTTATATTTAGCACACAGCGAAGATGGCATTTTTGCAGAAACTAACAGCGTACGATTACTATCTAATTTAAATGTGAAAATTGGAAATGACGGAATTATTGAAGTCGGATAATTGAAGCATTCAAGCCTAATAAATGTGCACTTATAATTTGTAATCATTGTCAGATATTTTATATATAAACGATGACTACTCGATGCAACTAAATAACATTATTAACTCTTAGTGCGCAAAGTGATTTTAAGTCACCGCTAAAAATTGTCGTATTATTATTTCAAAAAATATTTTCACCAACAGGTTTGCATTTAAAAAATTGATAAAATTCCAAGTGTTACAAGTAACTGTGACAACCTTCATGTAAACTAACCTTCAAATAAATAATATACAATGTAATATAAAATTCTTGGCCAAAAGTGATGTCTCGACTTTGAAGTTAAAACAGCTTCGAGTGCAAATTGTTAAAAAAGAATCGTATATATTACTAAATTTGTTTACACTCTAGAAATTGCTAAAAATTTAATTCTATTAGAAAATACAATAATAAACTAGTCAATTTTAACGCTTACGTCGCATAGCATGTTTAGCGTGAAAGAAACCTGTTGGAGGTGTTGAACCTAATTCGACGGTGGGAGGAGGTTGTGGTTGCGGAGTAGGGGTCACGCCGGACCCGTGCGTCGCCGTGCGATAGTTAATTAGCCCGCGGGACGATGGAACGTCGCAAAGAAACTGATCGATACGTTGAGTGGATTAATATCGGCCGCGATTCTGACTGCGAGTACGCGCCGCGTGTAATTACGTTTAAAAGCGTGCTTTGTCTGATTAAACTCGCGGTAGAGAGGATGCGCACCACGCACGACAGCCGAGGGCAATTAATTATACACGCCGAAAAGCAGGCTAGTCGCTCGGAATGCCGTCGACACCCTTTTTACACCGGATGCGACGCCATTCGAACGGCTGCGAACCGCAAGTTAGCTGCACGCGTTATTTCAAGACTGTTCATGCGTTTCGTCTCGCGGCTTTCGAAATGAAAAAGTAGGACGAAACGTATACCCGTCGGAGACTCGAACGCTTCTTCAAAACATGCACAGCTGATAAACTTTCGGAATTACGAATGGACGTTATAATTTCTGTTTGATAGTCATTTTTTAGTTGCCGATCCCCAAAACGAAATAAATCAGTTCATTTTATTATCGAACGTGGATTATAATCGTTGAATAGATAGATTTCATAAAATCGAATAAGTGGAGGTGGAATATAATCGTCGAATGCAAGGATTTTGTAAAGTCGAAGAAAACTAGTTTATGGCAAGGGATTCAGAAAATTAAAATTTATTATCGGACGTGGATTATAATCGTCGAATAGATAGATTTCAAAAATCGAATAAAATCATATCATGACGTAGGAATCAGATTATTAAAATCGACATTATCAGAGGTGGAATATAATCGTCGAATGCAAGGATTTTGTAAAGTCGAAGAAAATTAGTTTATGGGAAGGGATTCAGAAAATTAAAATTTATAATCGGTCGTGAATTATAATCGTTGACTAGAAAGATTTCATAAAATCGAAGGAAATTAGTGTATGATACAGGAATCAGAAAATTAAAATTTATTATCAGTCGTGGCTTATAATCGTCGAATAGAAAGATTTCGTAAAGTCGAAGTAAATCGGTTCATGACATGAGAGTCGGAAAATTAAAATTTATTATCGGACGCAAATTATAATCGTCGACTAGAAAGATTTCATAAGATCTAAGAAAATTAGTGTATGACGCAGGAATCTTAAAATTAAAATTTATTATCTGACGTGAATTATAATCGTCGACTAGAAAGAATTCATAAAATCGAAGAAAATTAGTTTGTAACTGGAGAATTAAAAAATTAAAGTTTATTATTGCATATGAATTATGATCATTGACCAAGAACATTTTACAGCATCAAAAAAGAATTATTTCATGATGCAGGAAGAACAAAAATAAAATTCTTTACTGAACGCTGCTTACAATCGTCGTCCAAAGAGATTTCATAAAGTCAAAGCAGACGTATTTCCCAACACAGGAATTAAAAAACTAAAATTCGTTAGTGTTTTATAATTTTCGTTCAGAGGGATTTCATAAAATCAAATAAAGTCCTATCATGACACAGAAACGAAGCAACAAAAATTCATCAAACACTAACGTTACTACAATCCCGCTAAAGTCGAGCAAGCTTAAAAACGCCGTTGCAGAAAAGCGTAGAGGTAAATATTCCCTGAACACGGACAAGATTCGAGTACATGTATTGGTCCATTGCTCTTTGGCATTTCCCGTTGCCCCCCGCGGCGTCATTTGAATATCCGGGAACAAAACAATTGCATTTGTCCTCCCCTCGGAATCGCATAGCACACCCGAGCAGTATTGCATTTTACATAAATATAACCGACAAGAATGCATCGAGAGCCGCGCGCAGCTCATGAAAATTCCGGCCATTGTTTCGCAGCGGGAAAATCGGAAGAGGAAAAATATCAATCGCGGAAACGGCAAACGGTTTGTTGCTGTAGTCGAGGATATTCCTTGGATGGAAATGTTTTTGTTCGAAGTTTCTAAAGGAACCACCCTCTCCCCCGAGAGGAAACGCGAAAGCGTCGAAGTCGACGCTTAAACGGAACACAATCGCCCCGTATTAAGGGTAACATTGTTCGAAGTCAGACTCCCGCGTAAACTTCGCGGCTGTTACGGTTCTCTGCTGACATTGTGCATCGCGAGATACACTCACCTGCAAATTGGCTAACCTCTCGCCTCGAAAACCGAAGGGAAGCTCGTCACGGCGATAACTTCGTCTTTTCTCGGCAACAACAAAATTGCCAAGCATTAAGGCTAACGCGGTTCGCTCTGATTGCAGACTCGCGTTTTGTGCGAAATCTCTCTCTCTCTCTCTCTCTCTCTCTACCCTGTGCCGAGTTACTCACCTGCAAAACCGAGGCTCTTCTATCTTGAAAATGGAAAGCTCGATTTAGAGGAAACGATCTTCAGCTTTGTCGATCTTACGGTGGCTCGCGAAAGTATTCGGACACTCCTTAACACGTTGAATGCTTTGTCAGTAAAACACATAACAGATTCAAAATATTAACTCCTAGCACTCGAATGGAGCCACTGGGCCGCTATTAAAAATTGTCCTTAAAAATGTTACACAAGAGAAGAGATTGCTTTTACCAAAGAGTAAAATTCTAAAATCCTAAAAAGAAAATGATAATATTCACATTTCTCGGGCTTCGTTTAAAATGGCAAGGATTCTAATGCAAATTTGTCTTTTCTGTTTGGAAAGTCATGCCATTTACAGCTCAATCTTTTCCCGGAGGGAACGAAATCCGATTGTATTTAACTGAACATCGGCGCTTTCGATTGCGAAGGCAGACTACTCCCTGTGAAATCTGATTGTCCTTTCCCTTTGGCGGAGCCTGTAATATGCTCGACTGTTAATTAACACGCCAGCAAAAATCAAATGTTCCTCTTGATGAACAATTTCGTCGTGCCTGTTCTTTGCGAGCGGAACGGAGGATCGATGGGGGAAATAATCAGAACGAGCTGGGACAAACGTTGTAATTGCATATGCCACACCTCGGTTACAATTAAGTTACAGAGATAGAAGTGGATTTGTAGTCTCGGTACAGGGAACATCGAAGTGTATTTACAAACGTTCATATCGAGCGGTCGCAGCTCGCATAATTCGCTCGCGATTCGATCGCAGCACTGTACAAGGTGCGATTAAAATTATTACAATTTAATCCAGTACCATCTCGGACTCGTTATAATGATGCACAACGTTCTTCACGAGAGACCGGTCGAGGAGAAGTGTTACAATACTTATCCTTAACCTCTTAGGCATTATCCGTCACACATTGCAGTGCTGTATCATTTACACATAATTCGTGTTGAACTTTGCCGTACAGAGAAACAGCCCCGCGCAAAATTCAGCCGTTCCTAAGAGGTTAATTATACATAATTACGTCTGCAATTGGTATCTCGGTATTCGATGCCGTTTCAATCGTTTATACATGCCGGATATACTTTGCGATACATTCGCGTGGTCGCAGGTTCATTTACAAACGAAATTCGCTAGCGTAGAGGGGGTAAGGATTATCCGAAAGCACCTTTAGGATGTCGAATAAGAATATCTGTCAAACGCCGTGTTTGTTTCTTGCCGCTTTCTTTTATTTCTAACTTGCAGCGATGGACAATTTTAACGGTGGAGTCGTGTACGATCGAAGAGACTGTTAAAGTTACTAAAATTTATTTTGCAAATCGGTAACGCGTGACAACATCAGTTTATTGCGATTTGAAATTTAATGATTGATTTATTTCAAGGAATGGTGATGCGAATTGACCCCATTGGACCCTTTTCTTTGGGGTTACTTGAAAAACACATGCCGACAAATCAGCAAAAATCCGTGACCTGAAAAACAACGTTAGAAATGAAATTGGCGAATGAAACAAGTAAATGTGCCAAAACGTCATCGAAAATTTTGATGTTCGAATTGTATCTGTAAACGTGGTCGTTTGATAGATGTGGTGGTCTTTCGCACATAATTGTCACAGATGATACCTCGTAATTAAACGAAGAAACCAATAAGATTAAAAATAGTATGTTGTTTATTTTTAATCTTAATTTTTAAGTTGTTTAAAATACGCGATGCGACGCGACGAAACGGAGATGCAATTTTTCTTAGCTTCTTCGGTAGCTGCTACCACGCTGGGTTACATTTATTCGTGACTTTGTTCGTTCATTTGTATGCGATTGATTGGTATTCGTCTGATTGGTCGACCAAATCTCGTTAGTTGTTCGTCAAAGGAAGACACTCGTTCCTCTTTTACCGGACACAGCCGTTGGTATCGATCCTTGGCGGAGATCAATTATTTGACAGGTTTACCCGTGGCTTTCAGCAAGTATTTTTAGAAACCGTTATCGAGTCTTTCGATTCTCGTGAATTAGTTAATTTCTACCGTTGCCGTTTCGCGAGATAAGAATAGATTCATGGAATAATTCACCCTGGATTCGTTCGACGATCTTCAATTGATTATTTCGTTCTCTGTTTTCAAACATCCTCTAAAATTATCGCAGGGACTTTTCGGTTAACCTGAACTACTTGTCGTCGCTCGAAACGAGAGTCTGCGCGTGTACATGCGTACGATAATTAGCTGCAAATGGCAAAGATACATTCAGTATGAAAATTCATCCATTTTCCGGCTTTGACGCCACACGATCGAGTCTTCTTCCTAATTGACAAGCAAATCGTACAAGTAAAATCGTTTCATTGGCTCAGAAAGACTGACGCGTCTGCAAAAATTAAAAGATATGGTTCTGGACGTTATTAAAATAATTTAAAAAAGGATATCAAGATCCGCGTCTGCGGCGCATCTCGGTCAAAGGTTGCCACGCCGAAGGCATCATCAGTTTTCTCGAGACGAAATTCCCTAGACATCGGGGTTTCAGGGTGTCATTGCGCATCCGTATCCGCGGTTCACCGCAAGGCCTACGAGTGTGAAGCAGAGAGCCCGTGTCCCACGGAATTTCGAGAATCCGTGATGCATCTCGGCTGGTGCATTCGCATTCCTTCGAGGGCATCCCGAGTGGTTGTGCGCCGGAAACGTGGCCAGAATTTCAAGGGTCCCAGCTGAACGGGGAAATACCGCGTTTGCTGCACTTCTGTTTCCGGTATCGGCTATTCCTGCGAATCAATCACGTACGGTCAGGCATTGCGTTAATCGTCTTTCATGAATATTCTAACATTGGGATGGCAAGAATATGGTTTTCCAGTTTTTCGACTTTGACGCTTAGTTTTCGGGTAACTCGATATTAACCCCTTGCCTGGTGCTCACCCGCTAGAATTTAAAATAAAATTTCTGCAAGCCTGCTAAACAAAAGGGAAATATCGATGCAGAGTTTCTGAGATACAAAATATAAATTGTAAAGAATATTTGAAGACTTAAACTGTGTATGGACACTTTATTACGGTGGTGCTCACCCGGTAGAATTTAAAATAAAATTTCTGCAGGCGTGCTAAGCAAGAGGGAAATATCGATGCAGAGTTTGTCAAATGCAAAATATAAATTGTAAAAAATATTTGAAGGCGTTAATTGTACATGGATACTTTATTACGGTGGTGCTCACCCGGTAGAATTTAAAATAAAATTTCTGCAGGCGTGCTAAACAAAAGGGAAATATCGATGCAGAGTTTCTCAGATACAAAATATAAATTGTAAAGAATGTTTGAAGACTTAAACTGTGCATGGACATTTTATTACGGCGGTGCTCACCCGGTAGAATTTAAAATAAAATTTCTACAGTCTTGCTAAACAAGAGGAAAATATCGATGCAGAGTTTGTCAAATGCAAAATATAAATTATAAAGGATATCTGCTCGTAAAAATGGTAGTTCGTGAATAAAACGAAAGCCATGGGCGAAACGGATGAAACTTGTGGTAAAAAACGTAAGTGTTTAATTGAAGTAGCAGAACTTAATGTTTGCTACTTTGGTGACATCGTTTTCCAATTGATCGACCACAAAGTGAGATGCAGAAGCGTGATGTAAGTCGTTCTGTTGCTCACTTTGAGAGATTCGTAAATCAATGTCTCGAAAAGCGCGGCAATTAGAAGGTTGCCAATTGTGAGCATTGTACCGACATCCGGCAAATAATTAAAAAGTGTTGTGCAGGGCTCAAAGGGTTAATTGGCGAGTCCACGAATGAAATCGTTCGCGCGGAATCTTGTTCGATGCGAATGGGATTTGGGTCGAGTCGGTACCACGCGAAGCGGAAAGCACGCGGGAGAATGCGAATCGCGATTAATCGGAGATAAAAAGAAAGAGAAGCAATCCAGAACGAGAGGAGCAAAGGCGCGTGCATCGACTGCATCGCATCGACGACGTCCAGAAAGCAGATTAATACTCGACTGCAGAGCTTTTATGCGCTTATAAATCGTAAAACGTTCCGAACAGTGAAATGCAAGATCCAGCGCTGTTTAATACGCGATCGCTCTACTTGCACGTCGATACTGTTACCAACGGGGATATGTACTCTTGTTTAATCCTATTTTCATCCCTATCGCGCAGAGTATAATAAAATTTCTGCAGGAATGCTCAACAAGCGGAAAATATTGATGCAGAATTCGTAAAACACAAAATATTA
>CM052085.1:6297522-6326007 GCA_028453745.1 Agapostemon virescens
ACAGTGTGAAGCGTAGACCAGTTCAAAAGGTCTTGCCCTTTGAAAGCCGTACAATCCAACTGAATATCGCGTAAGGAGCAGTCGAGAAGAACCGAAGGATTTTTGTTGAGTCCAAAATATCATGACCTCGTAAAAATCTCAAGATTTAGACGAACGCCAAGAAAGGATTTCTCGCAGAAACTCGGAAATAGATTTCGAAGATCGCTGAGGTTTTTTTAAGCTGACTGAAAGATTTTGCGAGGATCCTTGAGATCTTCCACAGCTTTTGAAGCTTCTCAGAAGGTTCAGAGATGATCCATGAATTTAAAGTGACTTAAATATAGGATAGACTCTACTAAAACAAACATTCATCTTCGAAACCTACGCGATCAGATCTTTCCAAGAATACTACATACATAATTTGCCAAGTTCGGAGAAACTAGCAATCGGAACTCGCTAATTTAACCTTATATGGTTAATGGAATATTAATCCGCGGCATTATAATTTTCTCATTTTGCAGTCTGCGCGCTGTAATACCTTTCCTAAAGAAAAACGACGCTGTCGTGTCGAGAGTGATTTAAGAATTTCGAAGAGAAATAATGTTGTCGCTGCAGAAGCAATTTAAAAGTTCGCGAGGAAAAACAGTGTAGTCGCTCGAGAGGTTCAAGAGATTCCAGAGAAAATAGTCTGTCCCGGTCGGATGTTCCCGAGATTCGATGAGGATCTTATAAAAGCACCAAAGGACCTTGTCTTTTTAAAGGAACCGCTCGGTAGTTCCCATTAAATCAAGGATTCCCTCAAATTTTCACTCGCCGTCGCGATTCCAACTCGCGGCGCATAAATGGCGGAAACTTGCGGCCGAACAGGATTTACATGATGCGGTTATGAGATTCGAAGTTCTGCTGCACTGCCTACAATTTCCCGGATTCCTGGGACGCGAGAGGACCTTCTCCAACGAATAAACGACGTCGCCAAGTGGGACGAAACGACTCGGCGACGATCAAAAAATCTTTCACGTTTCTTTCATCTTCCTTTGTGTACTTCAACGAATTTCTCCGAAATTAATTAATACGTTGCAGCTTTTATCCTGCGTTCATTTTAATTCGACTAACTTCTTTATTGTCTTCCCTATCTGTTGAAATAAAGCATCAACATTTACTGTACTTCCCGGAAGAAACTCCATACCCTAAAACTGTGGGGAACCAACGGAATCCTTTTTGTAGGCTCTTCTAAGCACTCAAATGGCTCAGCTGCGGCGACACTAAGAATTGCCAGACTATTATTCAAAATAATTTGTACAACACGGTTTAATACCATTTCCCCATCTTCTGGATCTTCCCCATGGCTTTCAAACGTACGCAGACAGCTTCTCGCGTCACTCATCCTCATTCAAGGATGCTTGCAATTCCCCGCCTTCAAACTTTTTCGATAACCTTCCGCGCTCACTGTTTCTCGCGTCATATTACAGCATACATTACGGCATATTTATAATCTTCCGTCGACGAACCTTCGACCTTCGAACCTTCAAACGTTCGTAGACGACCTTTCCTATCAACGAAGTGAACTTTCTGTGACCCGATCAATTTCCATAGCCCATTTCTTTTTTCTGCGTGCGCCATTGTTTCTAGGCCGAAAATTCCCGCGAATCTCCGGCCAAGAAGGAGGAAGATGAAACGTCCAGTGAACCGTGCGTGAGGCAAAAATTAATCGTCGGCGAGCCATGATTCCTCGACGATTGGCTTCCTTCGTATCGGGCACGTTTCAGAAATAATTCCTGCGATGAGAGAACCGCAGAGTCGCGATCATGCTCTCTTCTTTCGTGCTCGTCGTTGCCGCGGTTTTTCAGTTCCGCGAGAAAGCAGCAGCAGCAAACGATCGTTTTCATTCGAGGAACAACTGGCTCGCGCTCGGGAAATCGAATTCTGATTAGGAGGAGCTAATTTTCTTCTAGAACACGTCTCGAAGAATTATCGCGGCAAGTTCCTATTTCACGGGCTGTTAATCACGCTCAACGCTTCCGCTCCCATATCGAGTCGGATCGCGCCCGAGAATTATTACTCGATTTTATATCCGCGAGATATTTAATCGTCGCTCGGCGTAAACCGTATATTTCACCTTTCTGGACGACGCTCGGTGGGCCGAAATGCCTTTTCTCCTAAATCAATTTTTCATAATGTTCTAACACGCGGAATAAAATTCATAGCTGATAGGCCAGTTGATAATTCCACCATTACACGGTCAACTCCATTTTACGATTATTGCTCTCGCTTTCTTGTACCAGACTTCTGTAAATACGAAACCGAAATTTGCACGTACGCTGCGCTAGCTGCCAATGCGGTTACCGTTAAACCACGCCATCGACGCTATTTTCTTGTTTCGACATCCGGTAAAGATTTTCATCTCACAATCGTACAAGTCTCATACAAGAGCATATTTTTTAACCTCTTAGGCACGGTTGAATTTTGTGCGTGGCAGTTTCTCTGTACGGCAGAGCACATTGGAATGAAGTTTTTGATAACTAAATTATAATTCTTCTTAACCCCTTGCCATACAACAACGAGTCAGACTCGTGATCAAGATTTCGAACAGAATCTTTTAAGCACGTGTTTCCTTAATTTCTTTTAAACCGAAAAAACATTTTATTTAATTTTTGATCGCATACAATCGGTGGAGAATAGCTACGCGCGCGGTAATTATTATACAAATTTCACTTTTCTTTTTGTCGTTCCGCAGAGGACGAAGAAAATCTAGTTGCCGTTATTGCAAAATAAGTCGTAAGCCGAAGGGTTCACGCCTCTGCAGTGAACGCGGTGTTCCCGAATAGCTGTATATTTTGACCACTGCGCAATTATTTGCCAATGAAAGTTTCCGCGGAAGAATATTTCTAATTTCAATAATCGCGAAACTGGGAACCTGTAAATTTCCGTTCGACCGGCGTGTTGGTAGGTTGGTGTGAAGTTATTTGACGTAGTTCTGGTGCGCAATCTCGATTTTCGCTTTGAATAGTCTCGTCGCGGAAAGAGGGGATTTCTTTTCCACGGAATGACTTCGATGCCAACCGAGTGGAAAACAAAAGGTCAGAGTAAACCCGAGGCTCGTATCGCGGAACCTCCGATTTCGTAGCGGAGCCGCGATATCGAGGATATCTAATTCTTTCGAGCGAACGCGAGCTCCGCGCACGGTTATCGGTATCGACAGCGCGGTACCAGCTTAAATTGTCCAATAAAGGCGCGCAACGGTAGATAACGTTGCCAATAGCTCCCGAAAAGGATTAGTTTCAATCCTACGGCTGATAAGAATCGATACCGAGGTTCGAACTTTTATGGGACCCGGCGCGATACCGTTCCCGGCCTCCTATCGACGATGGACGATGGGTATTTAACACTTTGCTCACCGGAAGCCTGCTAAACCCTTCGTACACCGTTCTTGTCCACCGTACAATGGTCTGCGATACTCGCTGGCCAGATAAGGGCGACGATTATTCTTTTATTATTGGACGAAAAGATTTTTACGTGAAATGAAATACAGTCGGTGTGGAAACTATTCGTACAGCGACCAATTTCAAATAAAACTGTGTACGTAAACTTCAGTTATAAATTTTAAGCAAAAAGAAATGGTTAATAAATATCCTTGTGTATTTGTAGAAAAGATTTCGTGAAAACTAAATTTTACTTTCTCCAAGATTAACGAAAATATACATCTTACGGTTATCTATATAAACGTAAGAAATAGACTAAGTTTGAATAATTCTTTACTCCTAGCTGGTTTTGCTTCAGAATTTTTGATTATTGCATTCCTTCGGTATTATACGTGAGAGTATAAAGATTCTAATTTGTATCGTACACTAACGTAACTGTAAAAGTAAATTGCTCGTTACTATTTATTACAGTGATGGGACAGTAGGAATTTGTTTGAAGCAATTAACGGAACAGTCTTAGTTACTTTATAAATTGCAATAACATTCTGCATTCAATTGCAGTAACATTCTAAATTGCAACTGTCTAAAATTATTAGATTAAGTTTATTAAGTAATTATATTGTCCTATAGCAGCAGTACGTATCTGCTACAACGAATAAAACAATATCTGCTCCTCTTTCTCGTGCACAAGTATCGGACATAAAGATTTCGTATAAAGATCTACAATCTATTCCGGAAATCGTAAATATTTCCTTTTCTATCAAGTACAGTATTACCTCGTAATTATTGAATGCTGTATAAACATTTTACACCGTTCTACAAACTTTTGCAGCAACGATACAGCCCTGCTACTTGAATAAAAAATGTACCTACCACTCTGTTTTGCAAACTAGTTTCCAAAGAACTGGGAATTCCAACAAAAACCAAATGTCCATTCATAGAATCACGATTATCTTCTCTTTCATTCGATACTCTTCCAATTTGCGATTAAATAAAATGTTTGATCTGGGTCTAAGCAAACTCTTTTGCATAAACTAGTCCCCAAAAACAGTGAATTCCTACAAAAATAAAATATCCATTCACAGAATCACGAATATCTTCTCTTTCATTGCATACTCTTCCACTTTGCGATGAAATAAAATGTTTGACATGGATCTAAATAAAATAAAACTAGTTTCTCTTTTAACTAGTTCCCAAAAAGGAGCGAATTCCTGCAAAAACTCCACAGTCTCGCGACAATCCTTTTCAAAATCGAGTTCTGAAAAGCGTGGTTCATTTCCGAAGCGTTTTAGCGAAAATTTCAATGGAGTCGCGTGAATGGCGATGGTTTGGCACTGCATCGATCCATGGTAGAGCGTTTGAACTGCAGTTAGCGATTCGAAACAAACTGCAGTCGCATGTGACAAGATACGACCGCGACAAAGCCCGTTTTACGAGCGCTCTCATCCTCTTCTTTTTCGGTCCAGTTCGCAATAAAAAGAGCACCGACCGCTCGATAGTTGATCGCAATCGTTCGATACGGCTGTTTCGAATTACTTTTCCGATATAGCAGTTGCGTGGGTGATTCCACGTTGACGGATCTTTAGGAACTCGCCGAACTATCACGGGAATTGAAACGTCTGGGCCGGGAGTACGATCGGACCATAAATTCCGTCGTCAACCGAGAACACGAGGAATCATATCGAATTTTCGATGGACGCCTCTCGTCTCTGCGAACGGAAATCTATGTTCGTGTCTTCCTCGACAACACCGAATTGTTTTCGATTCGTACACGTTTCCAGTTTCCGATCGTTTCCTAAACGAAACGCTCGGAAAATTGATCAATTCTCCTTTCCGATGGCTTCTTCCCCTGCGCTGACCATGCTCGCATAAATCACTCACTATTCGTCGATTTCGAGAGATTTGTCCGAAAGCATGACATACTGCCTGTGGAATTAGGCGGTGTTTAAATCATCGATTAGACGGTTTCGAATTCGTTTGTGAAATATGAATAATTAAATGTTGTCTAATATGACAAGAGGATTCTGCTGCAAAACTGCTGCTTCTGATTTAATATTTCATTCCACATTGTTGTAAGTGAATTTTATGTTTCTAAATGGTCTTTTGCAAAGGATAATACATTAAAATAATATGAAAACAACTCGAAACAAGTTAAAGGAGTGTTTTCTAATTTGAATTCGCCAATAGAGGTACGAAATCCACCATATGGTAACTCTATTATTTTCTGAAGACGTTTATGCAGCAGATTGTGCAATTTTATGCGTTCATACATTTAAAACAATCTTGTTCGCATTTTCAAAAATAGTACTACTTTATTTTCAGCTCATCAAAATCACTCGGAAAGGAGAAAGAAAGTTATCTAATTTGAAATCGTTAAAGCAAATATGAAATGCAGCATCTGTTCACTGTATTATTTTCTGAAAACGTTTATGCAGCAGGTTCTGCAATTTTACGCGTTCATGCAATTAAAAAATCTCGTCCAGATTTTATAAAATCGTCATACTTTATTTCTAACTCATTGAAACCACTCAAAAAGGAAAAATAACGTTATCTAATTTGAATTCGTTAAAGCAAATACAAAACGCAGCATCTATTCATTCTATTATATTCTGAAAACGTTTATGCAGCAGGTTGTGCAATTTTACGCGTTCGTACATTTAGAAACCCTCGTTCAGATTTTAAAAAATTGTCATACTTTACTTCTAACTCATTGAAACCACTCAAGAAGGAAAAAGAGTGTCATCCACAGTGAGTTCTCTGCTAAAAATAAGAAACGCATGAAATATTCACTCAATTATTTCTCGAGACCTCCATGCAGCAAATTATGCAATTTTACGCGTTCATACAATTAAATACGATGCGCCACTATAGTGGCTTCCGCGGATGTCATGTTATATCACGATACACCGCAATAACGTCTTTTACCATTTACACCACAATTGATACTATTAATTATTAAAGCATATTATTTAAAGTTAAAGTGCATCCTATCCTTAAGAAAAAATTTCATTCCAATGTGCTCGCGTAGGGAACAACATAACCTCTCACAAATTGCAGTGCTGCATCGATTACGCGTAATTATTTGCAAAATCAAGACCAGAGAGATTTTAAATCCACGCAGTCTTTTATGTAACATGAAATTCAATTTGGTTTGTCCTACAATATTCGAGTTTCTAGTAATTTGTAGAACACAGACGAATTCGGTAACGTACCACAGCTGTCTCGATAGATACTATAGCAATTTTTAGCAGCGCCATTCGAGTATAAAGGGTTAAAATTGTAAATTCGTCTTTGCTTTTTCCTTCGAGCACGCGCAGGACGAATGGCGGGCGAAAGAGCAAGCTAGGATTTTCTGATCGGCGATCTCGCGGGAAACGGCGATCGCCAGCGGGAGACCGATCCGGACAGTGAAAACGATCCTAATTGTTCGATCATGTTCCGATCCCTGGTCACTCGAAACCAAGAATCCGTTGGACGGCGTTCGGCGAACGCCGGGACACGCGAATAGCTGCGCTGATTGCCCGGCGCCGTTTGCGTTTGCCTTCCAATCAGCGAGGCCTTTGAGCTACAACGAGCCTCTCGTTACACCGTATTCTCCGACGCGGTATTTCGACGTTCCCCGAGAATTCGCAAGTTCAATGCAAGATGCTCGCAAAACGAGGGGGCGAACGCTCGAGCATTCGCGAACCTTTGATCGCGGTGAATTCTAGCGCGAGCGCTGGATCGCAGGCTTTTATCTGGTCACAGGATGCAGGCTGCGAGATACATTTGTTCATCGAATGCTGCATTTCGTGGGAAATGAGATCGGAGACAGTTTGATCCACTGATTGTGACTGACTTTTCCGCCGCGACACTCTCTCTGAACGAATCGCCGCGCCAAAAAAGTGCATGGTGCTCGAGAATGATCGTCAGCGGCTTCGTTTATGCCTCGCTGCAACTTAAGTTGTTTTGACGATGTTTATTGAAAAAATGAAACTTCCCTTTAAGCATCATCCATCACATCGAGGCTAGCATTTCAGGGGACTCCAGGAAACTTCACTTTATCAAGCCCATTTTGTTTAAAAAACTGTTTTTCGACCGATATTTAACCCTCGCAGAAAGAAATAGTTTGGGGGTTGTCGGATTTCCACGATCTGCATATTTTTCGTAATTTCATATCGATCGACCTGAAAATTGCCATAGACTCTGCCCTCGCGTCTAGTAGTTTGTAGGAAAATTTACAATAGAATCGAGGACCTGAAATTTTTTCCCCATTTTTTCGCGATTTTCGATAGGGGATGGTACGTCCCTTCAGTATTTGGCAATATTTGGTAAACTTTGAAGTCGTGCCCCGGCCGTTCTATCACCGCTATCGACATGGTTCAAACGCTAAAATTTTCCCCAAACCTTCCTCTTTAATCCATTCGAAATCAAGTGACACGATTTTGTTTTTAATTTGCGGAAGATCTTTGGAAGCTATGGACGCATGGAATTGCACAATCTGCAGTATAATGGTCGAGAGAAATAATTGAGTGAATATTTTATGCGTTTCTTATTTTTAGCAGAAAACTCACTGTGGATAACACTCTTTTTACTTTTCCAGTGGTTCCAATGAGTTTGAAGTAATGTAGTCACATTTTTAAAAATCTGAACGAGGTTTTTTAAATATCTCGAAACAAGAAATATATGACTTAGACTACTTTCATAATTATGGGCATAAATGTGAACATTAAACCTACCATAAAGAGTCAAACAACTCTTTCCAGATTTTCTATTTCACAATCACGGCGAAGTTTAAAAATCGCCTTCGCAGGGATCGATTCAATAAACTCTTGTACTCCGTCATACATTGTAATCGAAGTTACACAAACTCCCAATAAATTAATTCCCGTCACTTTTACAAGACAACGCTAGCCGATTTCTCGGTAGGTTCAGCGTTAAAGGACGACGATGAATTGCCAGTTTGCACGGTTAACATTAAATTAGTTAGAAGTTACAACAATCTACCGACGATTTCGACTTCTCGAACTTTCCCTCGGCCATCTTCCAGAAAACGAACGCGCAAAAGGATACGGCAACCAATTCTCAGCGACTCTAATCAATTTTGAAATTCCCTCGGCGTACCGGGCGTCGAGTCCGGGGGGTCTGAAGAATTTCAGATCGCCGTTACGCCGTCTTCCGCTTGTTCAGCGCCGCGTTGTCGACCGGGGACGTCGATTCGCGTCTTCCATTTGCCGAAGGTTCACGACAAGGGACCGTTGATTCGCGCTGCTCGTGTTTCGACTGATATTACCAACGAACGCGAATCGGCAGCTTTCGGTGCTCGAAAGTTAGGTGCACGGCGTCTTCCGCATCCCAATCGCACTCGTTTCGTTGTCGACAACGCGTTTCGCGTACAGATTCGCGAATACAAAGACACGAGCCGCGATGATAGTTGCGATAGATCGCGCGTGGGACAGTTTGATTTGCGAAGATCGATTTTTGGAGCCTCAGAGCCTCGAACAACGGCGTCGAAAAAATCGAGGTCGCTTTTTTCCCCGGGAGATTCGCTGGCTCGAATGTCTCCCGGAAGATCTATTTCCCAACGAATCCTCTCGCAAACTCTGTCGCGCGACCACCGACATTGGAAACTCGTAAATCTTCCGCGAGCATCGCGTCCAGAGAGCTGGCTTGTCGGAAGAGCCAGCAGGCTGCTTAGTCGATCTCTCCAGGAAGAGCGATGATAGCGCTCGAATCACGGTTGTCGCGCTGCTGAAAGAGCGATGTTCAAATTCGGTTACTCTCTTGTCGACCATGCGGTGATCCATGACACTCTATCCGAGCCGAGTATCCGAGCCAGAGACGAAACTTTCGCCGGAACCTTTCGCGCTCGAGTCTACAAATTGAGTAACTCTCCTGCGAAATGATATTTCGCTTCCTTTCCGTTTCTGGATAAAGACGAATGGCGGGAGGAATCGATATCGTTGGGAAGCGCGAAGACGTTTCGGATGCTGCCGGCTACAAAACGGTGGCGAATTAATTTGTGGAATCTGTCGAAATCGGGAAGATCGATGAAATTTACTTGTTCGCGTTCTTACGCGGTTAATAAGGGAACATGTTCAGATGCGAAAATCCGATTTTGATGAAACTTAATGGGAGCTTATAGTTCTTTGAAAAATATTTCACACGTGTTTTATTTTTATCGGCAACCCTCCACTTTGAAGGGATGCAACAGCCCTCAAAGTTGGGGTACTTTTCAGATATCTCGGAAACCAGAAAAAATTTGAATGTTTTTCTATATTGTGTGTTTTGCGATAGGAAATGTAGTCTAATGTAGTTTTTTCGTTTAAACAATTAAGCTATAAGCTCCCATAAGATTCATCGAAATCGGATTTTCGCAGCTGAATATGTTCCCTTGTAAGCGACGATGAAGCAGACGGATCTTCGGACGGGGATACCTGAAATAATTTTGACGAGAACTTTTTACGATTTTCTTAAGGAGAAAACACAGCAGGGTTCAAGTGACTTGTGTATCTATTTGAGTTAAACAGCAACATACAAATATTCTCTAAGACATCGCCTATAACTCTCAATTTATACAAATATGGTGGAACGGGAGCTGGGTAAAATACTATTCGAAATAGCAAACCGTCTGTTTTATACGAAATCGTGCGTGCAGTTTGAGAAATAAAATGTTTTATTAGTTAGAGATATGGGATAAATTGTTTTTATTCGCTGCTGGACTTTTTGGGGAAATGTTGCTTTCTTAATTTATTTTCATGTGCGTTTTAGTTCGTCGGAGTGAAAATATTTCAATTTGCAGAAATTTTTACTATTCGAATTATGGATTATTTAAAATAGTGTGTGACATGTATTTTTAGATCATCAAAATAAAAATTTACAATAATTTTATTATTCGAATTATGGACTATTTCAAATAGTGTGTAACATCTATTTTTACATTGTCGAAATAAAAGTATTAGATTTTGCAGATATTTTACTATTCGAATTGCGGAGGAACTACTTAAAATAGTATGAGAAATATTTTGTTAGATTGTCGAAATGAAAGTATTCAATTTTCATAAATTTTACTATTTAAATTATCAACTATTTAAAATAGTGTGTGACATGTATTTTTAGCTTATCAAAATAAAAATTTACAGTAGTTTTATTCGAGTTATGGACTATTTAAGATAGTGTGTTACATGCATTTTTACATTGTCGAAATAAAAGTATTCAATTTGCATATTGAAACTACTTAAAATAGTATGAGAAATATTTTTTTAGATTGTAGAAATAAAAGAGTTCAATTTGCAGAAATTTTACTATTCAAATTGTGGAGCGACTACTTAAAAAGTATGAGAAATATTTTTTGAGATTGTCGAAGTAAAAGTATTCAATTTTCATAAATTTTACTATTTGAATTACGGACTAATTAAAATAGTATGTGACACATACTTTTAGATTATCAAAATAAAAATATTACCTTGCAGAAATTTGACTATTCGGATTACGAATTGCTCACAATAGTATGCGAAATATTTTTATAAATTATCAAAACAAAAATATTCAATTTGCAGAAATTTTACAGTTCGAATTATGGAACATCTACTAAAAATAGTACGTATTACATTCTTCTAGAATATCCAAATAAAAAATATTTCACTTTGCAGAAACGTAACTGATCAAATCACAGACTACTCAAAATAGTCTACAAAATATCGATTCTCCAAACATTTACCCAGCTCCGGTCACGAGTGACATCGGACACAGTCACATTAAAATTATTATCTAAATACGAATCGACAACGACCAAACCGAACAAAATCAAACAATTCTCTAATACGGAAAAACAAAAAGTCAGATAGAACGGCAACGATAAAGTTCGACGATACTTAAAAACACGAATTCATCGAACATCGATCATTAGATATTCTGCACGGACATAAAATTGTTTTTGGTTCATCCCAACAGTCCTGAAGCTAGACGTACAGTTTCTAAAGTGTCCACACACTGTGCCACTGAAATGCTCCACAAGTTTCTCCCGACAAATTCTCCAAAAATTCTCCCAAAACAGTTTCGCCCCTGTGGGAGTCCTCGGTGGCATCAGGTACAGATCTACAGCGAGGGTGAGGTGTCCCAAAGGGTTGCAACCTGGGTGGGATACACGTAAGCTGGGGTTCCGACAGGGCACGTTTTCACGCTCTCAGTTTCGTTAAGTATGACAAATTCGGTTGGACAAGAGGCACCACTACATCGATCGTTCCACTGGACGAAGATGTCCTGGCGACTATCCAAAATCGGCAGTTCCTCGTCCTGGGAGACGAAGGATCCTCTCCTGGGCGACTTCGACGAAGCTCGTTATTGCCTCTCCGCCTCTCTCTCTCTCTCTCAACGAGCTCCGCGTTTCTCAATCAGTAATTTCCAATTCGTTGGATCGTATAGTTCCCAATCGATGATCTAGACCTGCGTCAGCAGAGTGAGCTGGGCGCCGTTCTTCATCGACTCTTTGTCCCGCTGCTGCTGGTCCTTGGAGTCATTCGCGATGGTGATATCGGATCGCGACGTCAGCGTCACCGTCGTGGTGGATGTCTTGCTGATGAGACACCTCTTGGCGTCCTCCTCGTCCTCCAAGCAGAGCCTCGATTGCCCGGAGACCGCCTGTCTGTTCGACTGCATCCTCTCGGCGCCGGCTTTGATCCTTCTCGGGAACACGCTGTTCTCGATGTGCAGTGCAGCGTTCACGTCTTTCCCGTCGACGCAGGTGCACGCCTTCAGGAAGCTCTTCTTGAAGTTGTCGCTGAGGAACGCGTAGAGTATCGGGTTCATCGCGCTGTTGCTGTAGCTGAGAAAGCCGGCCAGCAGGAAGATAGTGATAGTGATCTTGCTCTGACACTGCTTCGGCGGCGTGTAGATCAAGGCCACCTGAGTGAGCCAGTAGGGTAGCCAGCAGAACACGTATACGGTGATCACGGTCAGCACCAGCTTGGTCACGTTGCGCTGCGATCGTTTCTTCTCCTTCGATCTGTTCTTCGGGCCGACCGTTTGCAACTTTCTGATCACCAGGAAGTAGAAGTTCAGTATCAGTATCAGCGGTATAGCGAAGCCCAGGATGAAGGTGTACAGGGTGAAAGTGGTGTGACCGCCTCGGTTGCTCGGCCAATAGATGTTGCAATTGATTCCCTTCTCGGACTCCATCGCGTTCGCGTACAGTATGATCGGGATCATGAAGAGGGCGCTGACGACCCAAGCGGACTGCGCCACCATTTTAGAAATGAACGGCGTCCGAATCTGCGGCGCCACTATAGGATGACATACTGCCACGTAGCGATCCGCGCTCATGATCAGCAGGAAGAAGCTGCTGGTGAACTGATTGATGCTGGTGGTTGTCATGTACGCTTTGCACATCACGCCGCCGAAGATCCAGCTGCGCAGACACATGGTGGTGACCAGGAACGGTATGCCTATCAGGAAGCATTCGTCGGCGATCGCCAGGTTCACGATGTACGTGTTCGTGACCGTTTGCATGTTCGAGAACCGCAGCACCACGTAGATCACCAACGTGTTGCCGAGCAGACCGACGATGCAGACGATCGAGTAGAGGATCTGGTTGACCAGCGAGATGATCGGCAGGTCAGCCTCGCAGTTCTGTATCATCGAGTCGTTCTGGCTGACCTTCCGCGCGTAATCGATCACGCTGGTCGTGTACATCGTCGTGGTGTTCATGGCGAAGCAATCCGAGTTTCTCTGTTCGATATGGACGGGATGCTTTTCGCCGCTGTTGAATCTTTTCGGGAGATCTTTTGCTTGTGAGTGTGGAACGATCGCTGCCACCTCCGGATCCGCTTCGAGACCCGGCGCAATCACTCAGCGAGAGATCCTCGCGATCCAGAGCTGACTGTCTTTGTTAGACAGGGGAGTCCTCTTTCTGATAGATCGCGATCTTATCTTCCGGTCGGGGAACGGATCGACGTTCTCGACCGCGATCCAGTTAAATGGCTACTCGCGTTCTGCTCGGGATCGACGACGCTGGAACGGTGGCTCGTTGCGTCGACGTCGACGATGAAGGGGATAGGGCTGACGTCATTCCGTCAGGCGTCAAACGATCGTGTTTTCCGGGAGCGCGATAATCTGAAAAGCGCCCGGCCGCCGATGTACAATTGCCTCCAGCTCTCCTCGTCCTCCTCGTCCTCCTATTCCTCCTCTTCCTCCTCCTCGTCCTCTTCTTCTTCCTCCTCTTCCTCCTCTTCTTCCGCTTCTTCTTTTTCCTCTTCCTCCGCCTGGAACAAAAGAAAAGTCGGCTTTCAGCTACTGCACAGAGGACCCATCGGATCAACGCCGGTCGAAGACCATTATACGGTCAACGAGGACCATTATACTCGGCTGTCGCACAGATTACATCCTCGCGGACGCCAGCTATTAAACGATGGCGTTAGCCTACTTCCACGGACGCTGTAGATCTTCGCTCGAGCACACTTCAAATCGCGCCCTCTCTCGATCGGCCTGTCGAGGAACGCGCCGGATTTATCGGGCGTCGACCAGGAAATGCTAATTTTCCCCGTCTCTCCGACTCGAAGAGCGATAAGGATTTTTCGGGATTTCAAATGGATCTTAGGACGTCGCGACGGACTTTTACTTCGCGAAATCGAACTCGACTTAATCGCGAGCCAAGCTAACCTTTTGCTCTTCGAACTTTCAAGCGAACCGTCGAACTCGTACGTTTCAGCTGACCTAGAATGTTTTTATTTTATGATGTCCGACTAGGGATTTTATGCGTCTTCGAATAAATTTTGGAACGTAGGGTTTAACCTCTTAGGCACATACAATAATATATGTATAGTGGCGCGTAGTGCCTAAGAGCTTAAAGCCGACGAGAAGGTTAGGAGAGTATGGGATCTATAGTTTGTACTGTATTGAAATTATTAAAACGTGACAAAATATTGCTATTTTGTTCATGCCGCGTGCAATCAACGCAGAAAATTTCTATTTTGCATGAAAATCGAAATTCCGGGGTGACTCTTTACGCTTCATGCATATTTGCTCGTGCCGTTTTAAAATGAAGCGTTTCAGTGATATTCCATTTAAAGTTTCAACCGTTTATCGCGTGTATGGAAATTTGGTGGAAAGTATTATAAACGCAGAGAGTTTTTGATTCTTCTCTACGCTTTTCTGGCCGTTTGTACCTCTACGTTAAATCATCCTTTTGAATTCAACCTTTTTCCCTGCTAAATTTGTTTTGTTAAGAACCCACCCCCAGGAAAATATTATTTTAAGTAATTATTTTGAGATTGGTAAAGGGCTGAGAAAAATGCGATAACGTAAACGGCGTCGGTGTAAGAAGCCGAGGATTAATGGCTGCTTTTAAACCTTTGCTGCCATAAATAAGGCTACTGTTTATTGAAAAATGTCTCTCGTTACATTGTCCCACTTCGATATTGCAAACGCGTCGCCGAGCAGACGCATTATTCCCTGAGCAATTAATCATCTTCGAGCATCGAACGCTTTCAGGTATTTCATTATAATTATCGTGAACGGACGTACGCATTTATCGCAAATTTGCAACGTTAGGAATGATACAAAAGTGTATACTGTAATTTATAATGGAACGAATCATCTGGAAAAAATTGTATAATTAATGCACGGAGGAAACTGTTTTTTTCAAGCTTGCCAATGAAAGGAAAATAATAATGTTTGACATTCTCGTAGCATTAATTTGATTGCATGCTTCTGTATCGAGAATGATTAACAATAGGCCTACCCGACTGCTCAAAATGTAATTGTAAAAATGTTTGCACGTAAACCTTTTCACTGAACGTTTTCATTAAAGAGCATATTAACATAAATTTTTTACGAAATTTTAAGAATTGCAATTTTGTTCTTATTATAAAATATTGTGTATTAGTTTAGTGTTCATAACTATAAAGAAAATGTTGAAAGAACATCACGAATACAGATGCAATTATATTCCTGCATTATACTAACACAGGAACATATTCAGATGCGAAAATCCGATTTTGATGAAACTTATGCGAGCTTATAGTTCTTTGAAAAATATTTCATACGTGTTTTTTTTTATCGTCAACCATCCACATTGAAGGGGTGCAAACAGCCCCCAAAATTGGGGTATTTTTCAGATATCTTGGAAACCAGAGGTCGAAAAAATTTTGAATTTGTTTTTAACCCTTTGCACTCCAAGCAATTTTAATTTTAAAATCAAGGTACCTTTTCGACTCATTGTAGTTTCCTCGTACGTGATTAATTCCACTTCGGCCGTGTAAAATTTATTAGTATTACTCGTACACGTAACACTTCAATTTTTGCTAATTTCTTAAATGCAAACGTAGCGACTTAAAAGCGGTTTTAAAAATAGTATTTCAATTATTAGTTTCGCCTCAGAGGCGCCATTGAAGTGCTAACGGTTAAATTGTGTGTTTTTCAATGGGAAATTTAGTCATGCAAGAAAATTTTAACAAGACTTTTTCCTTAAACAATAAAGCTATAAGAAATAAGAAAATAAATAATAAATATATAAATAATAATAAGAAATTAAGAATATCAATTGTTTTCAGACGTTGCAAATCGTTCACCAATAATAACGAAACGCAATAATTCCTAATTAAAGCTGTTCCGTTTCAAAGAAGATTTTATCAGAGTCCTGTAAGATTAAATTCTCATTATACTCTTTACCATTTCCCGCGTTAAAGTAAATTTCCCTGGAAGCCACACATTAATCATTTTACGCGTGCGAACCGCGGAACACCTCGTTTCCCGTCCCCAACGTGTTAACCGGCGGAGAGAAACTTGCTCGGAGAACCCTTTGGCAGCAGGTTCTGTCCTCCATCTCCGTTCAGGAGTCAAAGGAAACTTAGCTGGCCGAGGTTGGTTGGTTAATGGTCCGCAATCGAGCTGTGTCCGCGGAAACTTGAACTCGAATTCGGTTTTCTTTCGCCCACGAACGCGGTTTGCCTCAAAGCAAACAACTCCGAGTCTCGAACACCGATGAAACGACCGAGGGATCTTGTGGACAACCGGAAACTGCAACTTCGAACGACGATGGTCCGCGTCGTCGTTTCGGTAGTACAACTTCCGTTTGCGCAACGAATTAATGCGAGTGCTTACCGTTGAGGAATACTAAAATCGATGGAAACTTCAGCAATTTATTTAAGCTAATTGTACACACAGGGAAAATTATTCATCGTAATGCTGCAAACTTCGATCGGTTGCTTCGACGTCAAATTTACAATTCTGTAATTTTTCTAAATCTCTGATTTTTGTCGGCATCAGATCTTTTCTGCTTTTTGACTTTTAGTTTTTTGATGCCATTCGATACTATACTTGGTCAGGGATGCTCGTTTCTTGCACTCGAACTTTTTAGCCATTTATTTAGGCTAGTTGTTCGCGTGGGGAAAATTGTTCACAATAATTATGCAAGCTTGGATCGTTTGCTTTGACGACAAACTTACAATTTTGTTTCTTTGATTTTCATCTACATTAGGAAGACATCAGACTTTTTCTGCTTTTTTATTTTTACTTTTTCGACAGCATTCAATACTGTACTTGGTCATGGATGCTCGTTCCTTGCACTTGAACTTTAGCCATTTATTATTTAAACTAATTGCACACGTGTGGAAAATTGTTCACAATAATTATGCAAGCTTGGACCGTGTGCTTTGACGAAAAATTTACAATTTATTTTCTTCGATTTTCATGTATATCAGGACGACATCAGATCTTTTCTGCTTTTTGACATTTCGTCATTCTTTGATAATATTTTTTAGCTCGTTTGTTGCACTCGGTCTTTAGTAATTTGTTTAGGCTAATTGTACACGTGGAGAAAATTATTCATAATAATTTTGCAAGCTTGGACCGTTTGCCTTGACGTTAAATTTACAATTCTGTTTCTTCGATTTTTATCTACACTAGGGTGACATAAGCTGTCTTCCATTTCTCGACTTTTCGTTTTTCCATGATCACTCTTGGTCGCTCGTTCCTTGCACTCTGACTTTAGCAATTTATTTATGCTAATAGTATACGGAGGGAAAATTATTCATAATAATTCCGCAAGCTTGAACCACTTGCTTTGACGTCAAATTTGCAATTCTCTTTCTTTGATAATATTTTCTTGCTCGTTTCTTGCACTCGGACTTTAGCAATTTGTTTAGGCTAGAAATTAATTCACACACGAAAATTATTCATAATAATCTTGCAAACTTGGACCGCCTCTTTTCACGTCAACTTTATTATTCCATTTCTTAAATTTTAATCTATAATAAGACGAAACCTGTTTGATGCCATACTTTGACTTTTCACCCTACTCGGTCAGGTACATTCGTTCAACGCAGTTCGCGTGTGCATCGTCGGACTTTTCCGAGACACTCGCACTCTCCGAAGCCATCGTCGCTTTTACTTTTATAGCACTCTCAGACCCCACACCCTATCCTCGAAATTAGATGTCTTTAAACATACTCTAAACTACTATTCAACGCTAAGAATATACTACAAAATAATCACTATCTTTTGAGAAGACGAGGAAACAAATCTCGCAGAACTTGTTACGGACTGAACTTAAACTTTGTTTAAAAATTCTTACAAAATTGCCCGATCATTCTTTCTCTTCATCAACCTATCCCAGATCATTTCTAAGACTTCAAAACACATCTTTTATAATTTTAAATAAAACCTCGTTGAGACCAGAAATTAAAATAAATATAAAATGCTGCATTAAAATAAATTAGTGGCACAATCCGAAGTTGGTTATTCTACGTAAATATAAATCGAAATGGGAATACATAAAAGCGCGACAGAGATGGTATTACAAGCGATTGATCATCTACAGATTTTTACAACGAATGTATAAATTTTTCGGTATAATAACTACTCCACAGTAAACGCATTGAATAAAGACATTTTTATGTCATCGCCGCTCTCGCAAGTTGCGTCGCAGTTCGAACATGAACGTCTCCTTGGGAAGCAATACGGTTGAGTGGATATCGATTCGAAAATGTTGACTTTTCGACAAAATGTCACAAAGGTGAATCCAACGCAGTGTGGGTCGCGCTGACCGATAAAATTCTCAGCGTTCCGGGTTGAAAGCTGCGCCATTTCCTGCAGACCGCAGGCGCCTCGCCGTTTGTCGCTCGGCCGAACAAACGGTTCCGAGACGGGTAATATTACGAAAGAGAAGCTGGCTCGGTTACGGTATAGTAAAACCGCGAGAATGCTCCCTACGGCGAACGCTGGCCAAACATTCGCAAGCCGGAAAGAACCCTGAACGACTCCCTGAAGAATGGCCTGGACACGCGTCCCGCACCGAAACGCGTTCCTCCGTGTCACTGTTTCTTCCGGCTTTCTGAAAATTCGCTATCGAGTCTCCGACAGAACAGACCTGCTGCTTTCGAACAATTCAGTGACGTGTTTTGGAAAGTTTATTTTTATTAAGTTAGAGAGAATTGGAAAGATTTGGAATTTAGCTTGCGAAGTTTCACTGGTTTGCCTTGAGAAGTTTGGTTCAGTTGGACACCAATGGCGATTGATCTGGTTGTAGATTTCTTTGACTTTTACGAAGAGGATATTTTTGATAATTGTATAATTCGTAAGAATTTAGTTCGTTTAAATATTTATTTGTGGATTTGAAGAGGTTGGAATTTGTATGATAATGTTTGACTGGTTTGTCTTGAGAAGTTTGATGGGTTGAGTTGGCCACCAATGACGATTGACCTGGTTGTAGATTTTTTTTATTTTTAGGAAGAGGATACTTTTGATAAATGTACATTTGGTAAGAATTTAGTTCGTTTAAATATTTATTTGTGAATTTGAAGGAGGAGTTAAAAGTTGTATGGTAAAGTTTGTCTCCAATTCCGATTAATCTAGTTCTAGATTTCTTTGACTTTTAGGAAGAGGATATTTTTGATAATTGTATAATTCGTAAGAATTTAGTTCGTTTAAATATTTATTTCTAAATTTGAAGCAGTTGAAATTTGTATGACAAAGTTTGACTGGTTTGTCTTGAGAAGTTTGATGGGTTGAGTTGGTCTCCAATGGCTATTGATCTGGTTGCAGAGTTTCTTGATTCTCAGGAAGAGGATATTTCTCACAATTGTACAATTCTCAAGCATCGAGTTCATATTAAATATTTATTTATGAATATGCAGGAGTAGAAATTCGTCTGGTAAAGTTTGATTAGTTTGTCTTGTGAAGTTTGATTGGTTGAGTTTGCCTCCAATGGCGATCGATCTGTTTCCAGAGTTCATTGATCCTAAGAAAGAGGATATTTCTCCTAAATGTACAATTGGCAAGAATTAAGTACGTTAAAGTATTTATTTATGAATCTAAAAGAGTTGGAATTTGTATGGTAAATTTTGATGGATTGAATTGGTCTCTAATGGCGATTGATCTGTTTGCAGAGTTCCTTGATCATCAGAAAGCGTACATTTCTGACAAATATGTAATCGACAAGCATTGGGTGAGTTCAAATATTTACTTATAAATTTGAAGGAATTGGAATTTCTCTTGCAAAGTTCGACTGAGCAATATTGCTTGCAGATTTCTTTGATCTTCAGGAAAAAGATATTTCCGATGACGGTATCGTAGACAAAAATTAGCTTCTCACTTCTCTGATCTGTAAACTCATTTCCGTTGAAATACACCTTTCCTTTACACCTCGACGCTTTTAACGCTAAATCAACCTAGAAAAGCAACTTAAAAATCAGCCAATTTATTATAATTATATAATTTTTATTTTATAAATTAATTATAATTTATTATAATTATATACAATATAAATATTAGTATTTCTACAACTTCAATAATTATAAAATAAAAAATCCAGAAACGTCGATTTCTCCACCGGTGGTAGACTTACCGTAAATGGTTCGTAGATCGTGAATAGTGAATAGGAAAGCCGGGAAACAAATTCGCGGGAAGAAAACGTATCGTCGAAGCGTTAAGGCGATCGCTTTGCAACTAATTAGCAAGATGGAGACGGTCGCCTCGATAATGTCGATCGATCGCGGCTCATTATCCTACTGAACTAGCAAGTTTTGTCACGCGAACGTCGCCGTGGTCCCCGGTTACTCTACTCGTAACCATAAACGGCGACAGCGAGCCACGTTCGGCGACATTAAGATCGTGGGACGATAGATCGTCCGTCCGTCACGTTAACTTCGTTCATTCACGAGCTCGTGATACAACAACAATGATCGATCGGCTATGAAGTGAATTAACCGGTCTCCGTGTCGTCAAACCTCGTTGTCTAATGCATTCTTCTTCTCCTTTTTTAACCCTTTCACCACGGCGAACCTCGAGACCACTGAGCGTTCGTCGGTCAAAGCCTATAAAATAGTGAAAAATCACGAACCCTTACATCGACAAAACTGATTAGCGTGTTTACCGATACCATCTAGTCTACCGATTTCATTAACCTTGCGTGTACGCATTTTTCAGGTAGAAGGGCCGTAATAGAAGTGGAAGAAATTGACACTTAACACATTGGTGACCGGTGACGAGTTAACTCGTCTTTTCATGCCCAAACGTTGTTGACCGATGACGAGTTAACTCGTCATTGCACTTGCATGCATTTAACCCCCTCTGGTAGTCTCAGTGTTAATATATGAATAAAGTATATGAATCGGTTAGAAATTAGGTACTAGCGAGAAAGTCGTCCAATTGTCCATCTGTTGGTGAGCGAAGGAAGTAGAGCGCCACCAAAATTTTATTACACCAATATTTGCGATTTCGATGGGTTTCGTGATTACCGAATGACTTTATGTTCGCGTTTGTACTAAATTCTTGATGTTCGCGCTGTGCAATGATATTCCGTTTTCCTTGGTCGTTCGCGATTTCTGCGACGTTTTGTTTCTTGATGCGTTTCGTCCGTCTAGATTTGGTCGTGATTGGAAGAGGATAGAGGAGAAGAAACTTAAAACGTTTTTGAAGCAACGGGAAACCGTCAATGAAGTAATGTTCGCATCGTTTGGTATCGCCGGACACGACAGTAACCCAGCGGCATCATAAATTGGCAAGGATTTCCTAGGTTTGCAAGTCTCGCAGGAACTCGTTCAGCGAAGAACGCAAAAAGGATCGACCAAGTTTGTTATTTCGAGTCCAGTACACGCCACGTGTCCCCAGTGGCATCTTTCTATTCTAAGATCGGTAGACGGCACGTTTTCCGAAATGAAAGCAGAAGATCCACGAAAGGGAGCAAAAGAAAAGTAAAGAGAGTGCAGGAAATTGTCGTGTCTGCGCACGGTTGTATCCGAGATATTTAATAATCCCGAAGAAGAGTACGGCGGAATCGCCGTTCGCGTAATTGCCCGAGAACCCCGGATTATCCGACGTAATCCGATTGGCCAGCCGACCAGCAGAAGGGCTTGTTATTCGGCCAAGAGCATCGACTGAAAAAACGTTGCCAATTTCGCTGTCTATCTGCTCTTCTTTCCCCGCGCTGCCACCGGAAGTAGAGGGATTATCAACGCTACGTGAATCGAGCTTTGGAACCATCTGGTACAGGCTGCCATGTAAAAATTACAAAATTCAACTTATTTAAACTTTCTTCGTTGCAATACCCGCTCCAATATTTAATCGATCATTTCCTACGAAACCATCCTTGGTGACAAAAAAACTCTAGTTTATAGTCGCGAAATGTCTATAATATTTAAAAGTTGTGTTAAGCAATAAATCTACTGGCTCCAGCTGAAATTTACCAATTCCAGACTACTTGTTTCAAAATTGAAACAACCGAGCCACCAATAACAATCGCCACGCTATAATTTAACACTAAACTTATCGAGCATTAACCCTTAGCACTCTAAACAATTTTAATTTCAAAATCCAAACATTTTTTGACCTAAAATAATTCCATTGTACATGGTTTATTTCCTTTCGTGAATATAAAGTTTATTACTGTCACTTTATTACTGTTTTTATATGCAAACAAAACGATGTGAAAACTGTTTTAAATAATCGTCAGGCAATGTTCAGTGTCGCCTCAGAGGCGCCATTGGAGGGCTAACGATTAAATTCAGCTGGTGTATCTTGTCTTATAAAAGTGCCAAGATTTAATTTATATCGATTTTACGATTTCGATAGTAAATACAATTGAACAGATCAAATTGAATCGATTCCAACGAGAGTAATTTCATAACTACGATACGCGTAAAATTAAAATCCCGGAGAGGATTCACTGCTAAACGATTAAACAGTGGACAGTTCATTCGATTAGATTTTGAATGTTCGGTTTAAGCAACTAGAAGTTCGATTTGCGTTCGATGTAATGCGTAGAGAGTTCGTAAGAGAAATAACATATCTCTGCGATTTCTCCTCGGCGAAAGGGATGAAGCGAGAGATAAATCGATCGAAGATGAACTCTGACGAGACGAGTAGAATAGGAACGACTTGGGTCAGACAAATGGTTGGTCTGCGGTCTGATAAATGAACTCCGGAACTGTTTAAAGTCGGACAAACAGGTTAACCACGTTGCATAGCATTGCATTTGTGACACATTAATATTTAATTGTCCAGAGAAGCGATGTAACTTAAATATGTAATAACAATAGACGTTTAGAACATCACATTCGACGTAGAGATATGTACAATAATTAATGACAAAAGGAAACTGAACTACACCGTTTTAAACTTTTCTGCGACGTTTTCAGTGGATTTGAACGGATAACTTTTATTTTCGACCGTCGTACACCTCTTTCCGTTAGCACGGCCCGTTTTATCAGAAAGATAGAGATATTGTAAATTGGTGAATTTGTTATTTCAGGTTTTTATATTCTACCGGTTCCATTCGGTGGCCCGTGCGTTTCCGTTGCAAACTAGAAAGTCGCTGGGATGTAACCAATTGAGAAAATACTATCGGGTCGTTAATTGTTGTTCGAACGATACACCGTGTGCCGGGATACAACCGAAGAATCTCGTTTTCCGTGTTCGATTTCGATCGATGCGTCAGGTGAGAGCGCTTTCGCCGGATCCACTTAGCTTTCCATCGCGATTGTAACTCCCTAACGATTCCACCTCGACTCCCAACGGATTCGGGCCGTTGTCCGTGGAAAACAGTGACGGACTCTCGCGTGGACCAAGCTGATACACCATTTCGATGTTCACAGTGGAATCCGAGAGAGAGAGAGAGAGAGAGGGAATACAGTTAGCAGCGAAACTAAACGCGCGTAGGGAATTTCGATAGAAATATTTTATTAAATTTTATTACGTGCGTTGCTTTGGCTTTTCCGAAAAATTGTACGCTTCGAGTTACCGTTGTCACTTTAAAGGGTGAAAACTGCAATTTGTGGAATTAGTTTTGCATAGTTTTCGAATTCTGGTGCAATGGCCTGCTGAGAGCTGAAATATTTTGTGTAGTTAGCAAACGAATATAACGAATATAATCTAATGCTATAAACTGATTTGTGGCGTGAGTGTAGGTACAATGTTGTACAGTGTTTTATACAAAACGAAAAGGTTTAACGTGTTTGGATTTACTGCGATTTTTATCGCAACATATAAGTGAATGTACGAAATCTGTTGACCGCGTGAAAGGAATTTTATAACGGCCATAATAGAAAAATACAAAATTTTAAAAAGTTTAGTATAAGTAAGTAAGTAAGTTTCCTGGTGTGATTTCCCTTATAAAAATGACAAAGTTGAATTTATTTAGCACTGCAATGGCTTCCCTGAGGCGACGCTAAAAAGCAATTTCTACATTAGAAATGTTTGTAATTCAGAAATTGGTAAACGATTACTGAAACAAATAAACTGTAACTGGTAAATTTAATTTATTGTTAACGCTGCTTTTCAACAACATATATTAAACAATTCACGACTCTAAACTCGAGTCTTCGGTCGCCACAAATGATTTCTTAAGAAATGATTCAAGGGATCCATGGGAAGATTCAAGGGAACTTTAAATAACTTAAATTTCGTAATTTTTCTATAACAACGTGGTTTCAACCCTTTATAATGTACCGAATTGTTTTGGAATAATAGTCTGACAATTTTCAGTGTCGTCTCAGAGGAGCCATTGCAGTGTCTGTAATGAAGAAGTTAGTAAAAATTTTAGTATTTAAACTACAACAAATTAACAGTATTAACAGTAACAAATTTGATATTCACAAACGGAAACGAATCACGTGCAATGGAATTATTTTAAGACAGACAGATGTCTGGCCTTAAAAATTAAAATTGCTTGGAGTGCAAAGGGTTAAACCTCGTGCAGCTCTTATAATTATAAAACGGGCTTCTAAGGATATTCGATCATTTTCTACGGAAGCATCTTTATATCTTCGATCATTGTACAGTGAAAAATCGGAGAAGGGTCGTTTGAAGCTGACGTGGTTGGTTCGGTGTTAAATTTCATACTGGTGGCCAGTTTCGCTGCTAACTGTACGTGCGTTAAATCGATAAACTCGGGAAGTTAGGCGGACGAGACCTGTTAAATCGAATGGCCGCAAGAGTAGCGAAAAGTGACGGCGCCGGAGCCTTGTTCGAGTCGTCGCCGAGTAAACAGCCTGCTCGGAAATTAGTTTTTACCTAATAATCCCTCGGACAAATTGAATTCCTCGGCGAGGATTCCTCTCACGGAATACCGAGCGGAGCCCGCGGCGCGGCGACTCCTTTTTTATCGGCGACAGGCTGACGTTGTCAATTGCGTCCTGGACAAGAGATAAATCTACAAGCTGACCTGTCGATAGACCGGCCCCATCCTCCAAAACTCTTCGCAAATTTCGTTTATTGATTGTCCCAGAACCGACGAGCGCCGCGGGCTTACCGAAAGGATTTCGATTAACATCTTGATTAACGCTGAACCACCGAACGCAAAGGCTGACCGACATCTGCTGTTTCATCCAAAACGACAAGCTTCGGTTATCTTGAGTTTCTGCCATTTTTATAGCAGATTATATACATTATGTACATTACAAATGTCTGTAATGAAGAAGTTGGTAAAAATTGTAGTGTCGCCGTACGATTAACAGTAACAAATTTGATATGCACGTAAATGAAACGAACCACGCGCAATGGAATTATTTTAGTACCAAGAAACGTCTCGAGTTAGGAATTAAAATTGCTCGGAGTGCAAAGGGTTAATCTGTTGCACCGGAACAGCGATTCTGTTGCAGCAGGAAAAACCGCGGGACTATTACGCGAAACAATTTTTACATTAGTAAATTCGTCTGTATTCTATAAATTTTTTAAAGTTCAGGTATTCGAAAAGACAAAAGGCCAATTTCATACGTAAAATATGAAAAAGATTATATAGCATTAAAATTATCCCAGCTGAAAGTAATGTCTCGTTTTGGAATTAAAATGGCTTCCGTGTGCGAAGAGTTAACCCTTTGCTCTCGAACGGTGACTTTCGGGCACCAGCAGTAGAAAAGATATAAATTGAACGTCACATTTTTAATAACAAAGAAAATAGTAGGTGGTTGAGTATCTGTCACTACCATCAACGGTTTTCAGTGACTGTCGTTCGCTCCGACAGAATTCCTTATTGGAAAAGCCGCGAGTTTTGATTCTGCAGGAATTTTAGCTCGCCTAGAATTATTTTAGGACAGGAAAATGTTTCGAGTTAGGAATGAAAATCGCTTGGAGCGCAAAGATTTCAAGTTTAGTGTTAACAATTTTTCTCGAGGCGCGTTCATCTTGGTTCTGCCGTCGAAAAGAGTTTTCGTCTTAAATCGTTTGACCGCCGCAAGCTGTCAAGAATTTTTTTAGCCGGACCGTGTACGTGTGCAGGACACACGGACAGGGGACGAGCGTGTTGTTGTGTGTCAGGGTGACATTCGCCGGTCTCTTCCCGGTCGTAAAATAGACAGAGGACCGCCGTTCAATCTCCCGGCTGTGTATCGCTGCGACGAGACGGACTACTCGCGTTTCACCGACGTCGTCCCACGGCGAGATAACTTGGAACGCATGCACAGACGAAATCGAAGCTCCTCTCTCTGGCGCAAGGCTGAAACGCGAGAACGAATTCCCCAGGGAATACAGTGGATCGGGGAGAACGCGGGAGAAATCAGGTTTCCAAGGCCGGGATACACATTTTCATTCTGCTCGTCGATTTACTTGCAAAACGCGTTGGACACGGCCGCCATCTTCTTCTTCTCTCTCTGTCTCTCTCTCTCTATCTATCTATCTATTTATCTTCCTCTCTCTCTGCCTCAGCCATAATCGATGCATTCGTATCAGGTAGGAGATGACTAATTCATCCGTAGCAGAGGCTAGTCATTAGTATCGTTTTAATCTGCGACTCGCTGCATCCATCTTATGGCGACGAGCCTGTGGACAATCATTATCTCGTTGCGTGTCGTCGAGCTTAATTTGCCACGCAGATGTTACCACTAGAAATTCGAATTCAGATTCGATAATTTATTACGCTTTAATCCTTTGCACTCCGAGCAATTTGAATTCCAAAGTTCAAGGCATTTTAGTTTTTATCCAGAAGAATTCCATTGTTTGCGGTCGATTTACTTGCAAAGCGCGTTCGACACGGCCGCCATCGTCTTCTCTGTATCTATCTATCTATCTTCCTCTCGCTCTCTCTCTCTCTCTCTGCCTCAGCCATAATCGATGCATTCGTATCAGGTAGGAGATGACTAATTCATCCGTAGCAGAGGCTAGTCATTAGTATCGTTTTAACCTGCGACTCGCTGCATCCATCTTATGGCGGCGAGCCTGTGGACGATCATTATCTCGTCGCGTGTCGTCGAGCTTAATTCACCACGAAGATGTTACCACTAGAAATTCGAATTCAGATTCGATAATTTATTACGCTTTAATCCTTTGCACTCCGAGCAATTTGAATTCCAAAGTTCAAGGCATTTGATTTTTTATCCAGAAGAATTTCATTGTACGCGGTCCATTTCCTTTCGTACATATCAAATTTATTAGTATTAACATTTAGCGTTCCCGTGACTCCTTTAAGGCGACAGTTAAATCAGACTGTTATTCAAAAGAATTTTTACATTACAATGTTTGTGTTTAAGACGTTAGTAATAATTGAAGTATTGCATGCATTTATGAAACTATGAAACTTTGAATAATTTTAGCCTTGTCATTATTATAAAGCAGTATATATTAGTATAGTTTAGTGCTCCGTCGTTTTAATGTTAACCCTTTCGCTACGGCAGTCCCGTCCGCCGAAGTGCCCTTACTCAACAGAAAATTGCCTCAGAAATATGCACAGTTTTTCTAAGTCTTAAGTAACAACTGCGCTGAATGAAACAAAAGAAGGTTTAAGAAGCGATTAATCCAATATGTCAATAAAATTAACAGAAAAATTTTGTCATCGATTATAGATTAAGAAAGGGTTAATGTCGTTAAAGTTGACGATTCAGAAAGTCGATCGCTTTCGTCGCCTTTATTTAAACAGTTGTCTGACCGCGTTATACGAGAATTTATTGAATTGAAATTCTTTTGGCGAATTGTATTTTCGGTCACTCAATCGTAAGTAGTTCTTTAAATCACATGTCTGGCGTCCAACTAAAGCAATTTAGCCGGATTACCAGTGATTTCCGTTCTCCTCGTTCACCTACAGATTAGTCTTATCTATTGGTATAGTCACAAAGAATCTCTGCGTTCGTTTGTCTGGTGGTAGGTAAGATGTGCCAAAATTTGTCTGATCGCCGTTTATCTTCGTGCTACCGTTGAACTCGAGATTAAGTATATTCAATTTGTCTATCCGCGTCAATATTCTACTGGCGCGGAGCGAGATTATTCGTGATCCACCTGTCAGATCGTAGATCATCCCTGTTACGCTTCTGCAGTGATAGATGATAATTATTTGCATGGGAATGACAACGATTAGTCTGTATAACCACTTGTCCGATCGAAGATAACCACTATCTTCACAGGTCGTTAAATACGTCATCGTTCTACGCATTCTGGATCAGTTTGCTTTGGATGCAACTGTCTAATTATAAGCCGTATCGACCGTGTTTATGTAACTACATGTCGCCCCTAATCTACTTGAGCAACTATATGTCGATCCTATTCTACTTGTTTCACCATATGTCATCCCTGTTCCACTGGCTTCGTTATATGCAATTTCTATCCTATTCGTTGAACAATATACCATCATTGTTTGATTAAGTTCTTCTCGTACTACTTATTTGTTTACACAAAGTGTCGCAAAAATGTT
>CM052085.1:6334187-6344806 GCA_028453745.1 Agapostemon virescens
GCGAGTTCGGAAAAAGACCATAAGCTCGTGGATTTCGTCGCGGGCGTTGCGGAAGTCGAGAAGTTGGTAAAGTCCTCGAAAGATCGATACCGACGTGTTCGAGAGGAGCCGGGGCTCGAAGCGTCCCTTGTCCCGCGCGGGAATCCGCTCTCGCGCGCGGCGATTCCGACGCGATAACGCTATAATTCGGCGTTATGTTTGCAGCTCAGACCCCGGCCAGTTTGAAAGTTCCCTGTCGCGAAGGTGTCTCCGGGGAAGGATCAATTCCGCAAACTGGCAGAAACTCGTGGAGCCGCCCTCCGCGGGCTGCGATCTCTCGGGGAGATCGGATCCCTCTCGTCACGCCGAATTTCAGCCGCGCGGATCAGCCTCGAATTAGAACAGTTCCGAACAAGTTCTCGGTTTCTTCTGGCTCGGTCGAAGGAGATTGGGGAACCGGCGAATAAACTGGGATAGGAAGAATCGTTGCGTTCGGGGAAATAGAATGAAACTTCGCCGAGATAAGAGGAGCCCTGGCAGCTGCGAGGAAAAATTCGGGGAGGATTGAATATTCAAATCGTCTGAATTCAGTGGGATCTCTCGAACCTTTCTGCTTTCGCGCATATAATACATGCGCACGAAGGTGGCACCGTGATGGTACCTTCTTCTGGGTGTGCGTAAGGTGACGCTGAGCACATGGGTCGGGTGATAAAGTGCACGGAATGAAGCGGAGGAGGGAAAAGAAAGGGAGAGTTCCGTTCTAGGCCTTTGTAAATATGTACGTCGTGGCGTCGACAATTAACACCTTGCTGACCGGTAACAAATTAACTCGTCTTTTTATGTCCAAACGTTGTTCACCGATGATGGAGTTAATTCGTCATTGCACTTGCATTATCTATTTAAATTTATGAAACCCAGGGCGATATAAAATATTGCAAAAGCTTTGCGCATCGTGTTTAGTCGTGTCCGCTTTATAATAAAGAAAATACTTTTCTTGGTGTTTAAGTTTTTATCACAATTTTAGTAATTAAAAAATTTTAACCATGACGGAACGTAACGCCGAGGAAAGTTTCAATGAATTATACATTATGAGGTACACAATGAAGTTATAATGAATTATTCTCTGGCGTAAAAACAAATCCAACTAGAAGTTGTAGAGTATGCTGTTCGAAAGAAAAACGCAGCGAAACGAGATATATCTGCAGAACATGTTGTGTACCATTATACCGTAGGTGATTGCCATACAGTTTATCATAGCAAATAAAAATTTTAAAAGTTATATAAAAAATCTGTCCAAAGTTTAATTTCATTTCATTCAGTATAAATAAAATTTATTGGAGTTTATTTAGAATGTTTTACTTTACTTCCATATTCAATTACAAAATAATAGTGGGTGACATGGCATAGTTTCTGTGTAAAATTGCCGGTCAACTAAGTGTTAAGATCTCTGGTCTATAAATAAATAAATAAATAAAATAAATATTATAAGGAGTAATAACAATAAAAAAACCCTTTATACATAAGTTGAAATAATTCATATAGACTGAAAATATTCCAAGTCGAAATATCGAAAAAAAGGAGAAAAAAGAAGAAAGAAAAGTCGGAAGAAATGCTCTGGTTTTCTAGTTAAAACAATTTCGAGTGCAAAGGGTTAATAGTAACGAAATTAATATTCTAGGACAGAGAATGTCTCGAGTAAGGAATTCAAATTGCTTGGATTGCAAAGGATTAAGAAACTATCTTCCGTTCCCAGCAGACTATTCTTATTAGCATAAAACTCTGCAGTCTAGCAATCACTTTAGTTAGCTACGAGTAATTAAAACTATCCTCGCAGTCCTTCATGCCGAACTTCTAAAACTCGTTTTATTCATTTTCTCTCGTCCTTGCGCTCGCATGGATTTACGACACGGCAAAGGCTATATTGAGACGCGGGAAGGCCTCGCTACGCTGACAATAAATTCAACAGCTGTCCAAAGAAACATACTAGAAGTTGCAAACCACGTGCACTAAAAACCGGCCTTCGAAGCTAACCGGAAGAGATGCTCGTATCGTAAATTCACGAATCTGTAGGATCTTCGAGAGAGCCTGAAAGTGCTCAAAACTGGATTGGACAGTTCCGAATGTTCCCCCGGTGACGATGCAGCTCCTTGGCCAAATATTTACTCAGCCTGAGGCTCGAAGATTATGTTCCCCGTCCGATTCTGTTACCCATCGAGCAGCCTCCTTTTTACGATTGCGGTCGTAAAGGGCCGCGCGTATGGGAAATCCACGCGATTTTCGAGGACGTTTTATTCGAAATGCGCGATCGTACAGAGTGTTCTAAAGTCTCCTTGAAAAGGGCGGTTCCTGAGGTCGTTCCAAGTAACTTCCTCCTTTGCGAAAATCCTCTCCGTGGCTCTGTTGAAGAATTATTAACGAAAAACGCGGACCAATCGGAGCACGACTACGCCAATGGTTACGTCACGCTAGGCGGGGCCTGTGACCACTTCGGACTCCGCCCAGTGCAACCGTGCTGCGATGGAACCGTGAGTTTTATTAATAACTTTTGGACATAGCCGAGATGGAAATTTTTGCAGAGGAAGAAGTTACTTTGAACGAGTATAGTGAACAGCCCTTCCAAAGGGATGAGCCTGTTCGGGACACCCTATATGTACTGAGAAGCTCCGCAGTGCCGCGGGCTGGCTCTTGCATATTTTTTAGAGTCCATAAATCCGGCCGGAATGTTGATTCATAAAAAGATTCGCCGGAGTGGCTTGGTAAAACGTTGCGCGGAATGAAAGAAACTTTATCTACTGAGCGAGTGGAATAAGTCTGGCTGGGGTCAGACGTCTGGCTGATAGCCGGAGGCGTTATGATATGTGTGTCCCTAACGAGGAACACACTGTGATAGTTAATTGAGCGTTGAGTTTCGAGCACGAGGATGTTCGTGATTGCACAGACTTTGTAGATTTATTACGAAACTTAGTTAATTGTAAAAATATTTAAGAAATTTAAATATTTTATTTTGACTTTTGTTTGATAATATTAAGATATTTTGATTAAGACTTTTATTTTGCATAAAATACACGAGATTGGTAATAATTATTTTCAACTGTGATGATACCAGTTATTAAATAATATTCGGTATTCGTTCGACAGTTGTTCAAAATTTTATGTTATAGAAACATTTTTATTTTTATGTTTTTAAGATCTAGAGATACTGAAATTTTGATTATTGAAAACTTTCGTTTGTGTGATTTCATTGAGACATAGTGTGAAATTGTTTGTTGAAAAATTACTTTGTAGTTTTATAAATTTTTCGATTCTTGATTGAAAATTAGAAAAATACTGTTAAAGAATGTGTAACTGCTGGGAAAAAATTCTTATGACTTCGTTGAAAGAATCATTTCTGCAAGTGGCGATGTTCACTCAAGTAGTGTAACTGTTGCAGTAGCCAGACAATCTGCTGTAGCACCATTGTGGTGCACCGGTAAACTGTATATATTTACTAGCGATTTATTCGTTAGTAGAATAAGACAGCACAGTCAGACAAGTAGAATTAGACATCGACTCGAGGTCCTTAAATATTTACAACATTTTTAATGTTTCCAGTAATGTCATCTAGACCAAAATAATTATTAACATTACATTTCATTTGCTACTAAATTGACTGACACGTGGATTTCCACAATTTCTCTCGAAATTCATTAAATAAATAAATCTAACGAAACCGATACATTAACAAATATTAAGAGTATTTACCGGACATAAATGTTACATTACTATTGAAGTTAAATAATATTCGCAGTACTCCCAACAATAAAGGCAATATTAATCAAATCAACACAAGTTACACGTGTCCACAATAAATAACTCTGAATCGTAGAATATCAACGACACAAAGGACTTCGTCAATAATCCATTTAATATTCCAGCGACATAATAAACATTTTCACTAACATATATTACACAATCTAAAGAATTTTCCAGTCGAGGAAAACTGCTTTTCGCGTGCAGGTACTTTCACAAAAATTCGAAATATAAATTCGCCTAAAAGTATGCAAATACAATAAAAATTTTAAACAGCAATCTAATTCAGCCAGTTTAAATTTTAATTAATAAAAATTAAGAAAGACTGAAAATAATTTCACGTGTCCAGTATAGGTATTAAAACTATGAAAATGAAATTTTTGCATGCTCCGCATCGATGTTCAACGTGAAAAGAAAAAGTAACCCAGACAAATAGTTTTCTGTAGGAATTTTGCGCAGAAGGAACGCGGCGTCGCGTTATCAACAGATTCGAACGTACGTTTTCGATACTATCGTTTCCGAGAACGTTCCAGTCGCCATTAACCAGTTAACTTACGAGCGGCGAGCACGATTTTGCGAATCGATAGCGGCGCGAATCGCTCGCCGCGGTTTTACAGCGTCGCGGACCACTTCCATAAAACTGGCGAAATTTATTCCGGCAGTTTTACGTGAAAATAAACCGAAAGTAGGTTTATTTGCAGGCTCATTCTCAATAACAGTTGTATCCCTGCGCATTTCTTTCGGAATCATCGGACCTCGCAGCTTTTTGAGACAATGTCTGATTGCGAACCCCTAAATTTGAAAGATTGTGGAGCTGCACACGACTAGAGAAAGTTTTGCTTTCCACAATTTAATTTTAAAATGCTTTTCTATTAACAATTGATAAATTAATATTAGTCTTTATAAAATCACCGCGTATTTCAAAAGTTTCTTTCGAGTTTTCGTTCAAATTCATCGATCACGTTCAGAAACACCTTAAGTTTAATATTAACCCTTTGCAACTCGAGACGTTTCGGAGCATTTTTGGTGAATTTCTTACCTCTAACTTAAAATGATTACACATACAAATTAATGTATAAAATTTTTATATTTTAACATTTTACTGATCTTTACACCTTTAGGAAGATAATTTCTCAAATGTTATAAAATAATATAATAATAATATAAAATAATAGTAATAATATAATAATATCAAGTAATAATAAAATAAAAATAATATAATAATATAAAATAAAATATTAATCTTTGTAATTTTGCTTTGCATGATATTTGATGTAACAATTGTCAAGATGCATGCCCGATTTGTTGAAACAAGTATTACAATAATATGTTGTTCGATGTCTTTTGGGTTTGTTTCTTTGAGAGCAGACTCTGCAGTCCTTCCTAACTTCTGATACCTTCTTGGATTTTCTATTTCAATATTATTGAAATTATAAAATTGCCATCATAAGAATCTCTTCACTAGATTTCTTTATTCAATTGCAAACTATAATAAAAATCGCAGGAATTCTAAATAAATTGTATTTTGTCATTTTAAAATTAAAGCGTTCAAGATTAGGACATTATATTAAATTATATTATATTAAATTAGATTAGGACATTACGGATTAGACATTTTAGTGTTAAAGATTAGGATTTCCTTTTTACATTGGACGACTTTTTTCCCAGCCAGAAAATTCGTTCTCGAGAAGTGTGGTTGCTTCGTCGTGAGAGACGCGATCGATTCGAATCGACAGGATCGATTTCTGGAGCTTCTTCGGCCGCGTCGGCAGGCAGAAATTTATGCGCAACAGCTTCGAGGCTGTCGTAAACGCGAATCTCGGTTAAGGAACGATTTGCCGGCGGCCGAAACTCGACGGGCTGGAATGAAACAACTTTGGGAAATACGAGACGTATCCGATGGAGGAGATCCGCTGTCAGGGAACCTGGCGGAAGCTTCTTTCGCCTGGGAAACCCTCTGTCAATGTTGTCTAACGATGTCACGTGTCACCTTCGCACGAAAGTCGATATTAATCGTGAAACTTTTTATTGGAAGCTGGGATACCCTTGTTGGGAACGATAGATTGAATCGAACGGGTAACAGAGCTTATGGTATTCACTCATCGCTCAATAATCCTTGACTATTGCGTTACAGGATCGAATGAACAAGCTGGAAAATAATATTTATTTCTTTGTTCACAAATTCCTGGCTGTGCATGTATTACATCGTTCTAATTCAAGATCTTAAAAAGATCATATCGATCGGTGCAATTTTTAAAAAACTACCCCATTTTGAAGGGTGTTTAGATTTATTAAGCTGTTTGCAGTGACTGCAATTAATGCTATACTTGAATTTTGTGAATTTGTTTGTAGTTTTTCCAAGGAACAAATAATCCTTGACTATTGAGTTATAGGATCGAATGAACAAGCTGGTAAATAATATTTATTACTTTGTTCACAAATTCCTATCGATGGCGATTTTCAAAAATGTTCCTGGCTGTGCATAGATTAAATTGTTTTACTTCAAGATCTTAAAAAGATCATATTGTTCGGTGCATTTTTAAAAAAACTACCCCATTTTAAAGGGTAGGTAGTTTAGGCTTATTAGGCTGTTTACAGTGACTGCAATTAATGCTATACTTGAATTTTGTGAATCTGTTTGTACTTCGTCCAAGAAACAAGCAATCCTTGATTATTACGTTACAGGATCAGATAAACAAATCGTGATGAACAATACTGTTAAATAATATTGTATTAATAATACTGTAAAATTTTTAAAAACATTCCTGTCCTCGCGTTATAGAATTAATTTCATCAAATTTGTAGAACGATCTATTTATCTGGCACGCTTTCCTTCTGACTACGTAGAATGCAGTGCTCGAATTTGATACTCTACTATTTTCGTCCGAATCAAAGAGATTTTATTCAGCTCCAATTTCTTCTTCCAAATGATCTCCATGTTACTGTACCACAAAAGTATCACAACCGGCCAGTAGATTTTGAAAATTCGCGACAAAAACGATTAAATAAAACGTAAAACATACAACCTGCTACTATCTTGCAGTTTATACAGACAATTTATATTTCGCATAAAAATTCGCCGGTTTAATCACCCGCGTATATGAAATTCACTAACAGTGAACAGATGCAAAGCATAATAAATTAAAATCGATCCATATCCAGAGATCTCAACGAAATCACGAGAAAAATTTAGAATTGCGAAAAATTCTAATTTTTATTAATCAGAAGATCGTTAAAAAATTCGCAGGTGGAGTCGCAACGATTTGCAACAGTGTTGCTTTGTGGCTGTGGGGGAGCATCGAGTTAGGCGCGTGACCTAACGAAATTCGAATGGGATCCCCTTTAAACCCCCGGCGAATCTAGTCGGTTGCAGTTTAACGCTGCTAAGCCTGTTACGAGCGGCTCAGACGGGTGCAACACTTGCATCGAGCACGGGCCGCGGTAAATTTAGACGGTTCCCTTCGATTACAACGAGAGATTCTGTTGGTGGGTTGTGTTGCTTCGCCCCGGAGCCTCGTGAATCATTCATTCCTCGTAAAACCGGGCTGCGAACCTCCGTGACGAGACGGTCTAGCAGTTGCTCGGATCGATGTATCAACGGAATCGCTTTCCGAACGGTACGCAGCTTGCCACAAGGTCTCAGGCGCCATGGTAACGGACGACGATAAATTTTACTATGCGAATTCGCGAACGGACACCCCTAACCACGCGTCCGGCTTTAATAAGGTGACCGGTTCCCATAGGAAAGGTCAGAAGCTAAACTGACTTCGGAGGGTTGTCTATAGAGTGGGTGGAATTAATTCGAAAATTGCCATTTCTAGATATCAACGAGAACTAGGACCTTTCGTAAGATGATCCTTGATAGATCTAGATTGGAAAGATGCATTCAACCCCTTGCGCTAGAATAATTAGTGAGGGACGTGAGGAATACTTCGAACACAATTTTTTATTTATCTTTTTGGTTATTCGCGATTTTTACGATATTTAATTTCTTTTTTGTTGTTCGCGATTTCTAGGGTATTCAACTTCTTTTTGGTTATTTGCAATCTCTGATATTCGACTTCTTTTTGGTTACTTGCGATTCCTATGGTATTCAACTTCTTTTTGATTACTTGCGATTTATACGATATTCAACTTCTGTTTGGTTACTCGCAATTTCTATGACATTCAATTTCTTTTTTATTGTTCGCAATTTCTATGATGTTTAACTTCTTTTCGGTTGATCGCGATTTCCGTGATCGAATTCTCCTAGTTTGCGCTTCAGCATACGATGGAATTCTGCCTCAGTCTTCTTGTGTTTCGTCCGCCGTCACCTTGCTGCGATCGTGATTGGTAGAAGGTAGTTCGGGGCACGTGCAATCTTAGCTGTCGCATGAATATCAAATAGTTAAGGTATCGTATCGGATTCTAGGCTAGAAATGGAGATTCTTTTGATAGGCGTTGAATAGGTATCCGGAAGATCGACGAATCCTGCCAAATTCGTTTGACCAAAATCGATGCGTCCCCATACAGATAAAGGAATCCGGAATTTGACCACGGAGATTGTATCGACGGTTCAAAGATTCGTCGAGCGTGATGAACCAGGCGATGGCAAAATTGCGAAATCGCATGCAAAACAGTGCTACGATATCGTCGCAGACATATCGATTTGTAATAAGGTTTATTTCTGTCTGGAGCTTTCCACCGACGACTGTCCCTGTCCGCTGACATGATTTACATATGTTTCTTTGTACTCCTCGTCTTCTCTCTAAGTAATTAATACACAATTTCTTAATTACTGCGATTAAATCGCTGCGACTAATTGCATTCGGGTCTCTCGCGTATGAGAACCATTTTAATTAAAAGAACTTCTCCGCATTTTTCTGTCAGACTTTTAATTTTAGATTTCTTTCAATCTCTGATTAAAAACAAAAATTCGGCCCATAGAGCGTTAAATCTTAACCCTTTGCACTCCGAGCGATTTTAACTCCTATTTTTTTACCTAAAATAGTTCCATTGTACGTGGTTAATTTCCTTTCATGCATATAAAATTCATTACTATTACTCGTACGCGTAACACTTCAATTTTTACTGATTTTTTAAACATACACATAATGATGTAGAAGTTGTTTAAATAACATTATGGCAATTTTCAGTGTCTCGTTCGCGTTTGGTTTCACATCTCGAGTTCCACGGTATCGTTCTCCAGTTAATAATTTCACCCGGCCCCTGGCATCTATTCATACGTCTCCGAAGATCCGCCGAAGTCCTCGTTATCGCTCGATTTGATAACACTCGACTTTCGGATTCGTATAATGATCCTCTTCGAACGGGGCACGAGTAGTTCGCACTCCCGGCGAACGTTTCGCGGATTCGAGAGACACGAGAAATGCGAAAATGCGATTGAATAAATATCACGTACGATATCCCGTAGAGAAATTTCAATAAACGCGACCTCCGACCTCGTTTCTTTTTTTTTTCAACAGAAGGGACAAAACGACGTATTTGCCGTCGAGTATCTATTATACAAGCGCCTTTGCAAACATGTTGTTCACACAATTCGCAAACCACGGTATCGGTGTTTATATACGCGCGAGGTAGCAAAGCTTGTAAAACGACATCGGGCCGGCGCGTTCGTGTACGAACATCGAAAAAGCACGGCGCGAGCCCAGCATTTGCATTCGAACTGAAAACAAATAATACTAACAGCGAAATCGCGAACGATTACACGGTGAGAATTTCATCCGGGGCCAGGATTATTCGCTGTCCACCGGTCGCGCGACCGACAACGATATGCCGCCGCCGATAATTTATTTAATACGTTATTTAATCCAGATCATTGGATAGGTCACCGATTTCGCGTTCGAGAGCCCTTCGCTTCGCGAATTCCGACTGGTCGAACAATCAATCTCGCACTTCACTGGAGAATACCCGTGTAAAACTGGCCAACGGAAATGTTTAACCGCCATTTATTTATTGTAGAATCGTTTTCATACACGGGAACTGTTCAAATCGACGAGGAGAATTTTACGCACTCGCAGCAACGACGAGTAGAACTTTTCTGCAAGGTAGACGCTTAGGATTCGACGCTTTTAGACGTTCTGCTGTTTTCAATTGTAGGAACTCTTCTTTGATGCAATTGTATAAAATTGCAAGTTAAAATATTAACACTTTACCGATCGGCGATTATTTCAAAATCTGTTAAGTCCATAATTCATCATTGAAAACTTTTTAATAGATCCCTCATCGCCGATAGCAATTTTTATGGCGAATCAACAAGGCCTGCTAATTAACGTTATCTAATAATTTTGTTACAAATTACAATGTAAAAGCAAGTTTTTAAGTCTCATTGTGTTATGGTGCAAGTATTGAAATTATTGAAAAATCTCCAATATTAAGCAGCTGCAACTTGAAACAGTAACAAACTATAGACAGAAGCTTATGTTTGTTGCAACAGGTGCAAACACTTTTTATTTTACAGAAGTCAACGATTTTAGCCGTTCATATACTAAACTAAAAATTTGTAAAGGACTCTCTCTCTCTTTCTCAATGCTTTTCTAGAAGTGGATCTATGTTTGTCTCGATAAGAGCGTCATAACGCGCGACGACTCAGTGGAATATTAACCCTTAGCACTCCAATGGCGTCTCTGGGGCGACACTAAAAATTGTTATACTATTATTCAAAGTAACTTTTACACCGTTCTGTTTATTTTTAAAAAATCAGTGAAAGTTGACTCGTTACACGAACGAGTATTACTGATAAATTTGATATGCACAAAAGGAAATGAACCATGTACAATGAAATTATTCTAGCTGAAAGAATACTTCGATTTAGGAATTAAAATTGCTTGGAGTGCAAAGGGTTAAGCGAA
>CM052085.1:6345306-6368146 GCA_028453745.1 Agapostemon virescens
GATATCCGCAGTGTAAAGATCATTCAGTTGATTGTTAACCATAAATCTACTATAAACAGGTCACACGATCCTTTCCAGATTTCCTATTTTACAATTGCCAAAGTTATAAAATTGTTTTCACACGAATGGAGGCAATTTCTTGCATTGTAAAAATTGCACAAAATCCACAGAAATTAATTCTTGTCAGTTTTACAAGACAACACAAGCTAGATCAGTGTTAACAATAAATCTACCATAAAAAGATCAAATTATCCTTTCCAGATTTTCTATTTTAAAATTGCTGAAGTTACAAAATTGTTTTCACAGGATTCGAGGCAATTTTAAAATTGGCAGAATATTATTCAATATATGTATATTATATATTATTATTATATATTATTCAATAATATTTAAGAAGTTAGTAAATATTGAAGTGTTGCACGTACGATTAATAGTAAAAAAATTTGCTATGCACGAAAGAAAATGAACCACGTGCAATGGAATTATTCTAGGACAAAACAATGTCTCGAATTAGGAATTAAAATTGCTTGGAGTGCAAAGGGTTAATCTCGGTACGTTTAACGTTAAACAAATTCCTCCTTTTCCGATCCAGACTGTAAGTAGCTAGAGGGATGAACAAGACTGAACGAGTAGCGTTCCTAATGCGACTCGTGAACGAAGAGTGTCTGGATCGGGTGACAGTTATTTAAGAGTGGTTTCGAGGAATAGGACAAGATAAGACGATAGTAAGGTCAGACCGATGAAACTGTTGCAAATGTGTATGTTTCTGAATTTAATGCCGGAGGAACATCGAGGACGAACCGGAACGAGCGAGATGATTCAAAGAGTCAGTCGCAAGAAGCGTCGAGGAATAACATTATCAATCTTGTTCTTTTCTAATGAATAACACCACCAACGGAAGTTACAAACTTGACAAATTATTTTCTACAGCGAGACTGAAATGCGAAAACTGAAATCTGAAAGTGGCTGGAAAATGATTAATTCGCTTCGCACAAAATATTTTGTCGACCGGATCCCGAGAACGAACCGGAAACTCTGAACAGAACTTTTTCCGAAAGCTGCAGTACGTTTTATCCGAAATTCCACAGCTAGTTTCGACATTTCAGTTTTAGTTTCTTCTGCTCGACGACGAGCACTGGCCCAATTTGTTGGCACACGAGGCAGAACACGAGCCGTTTTTCCTTCTCGAGAAGAGTTCGCAAGAATCTCTGTTTTCCGACGAGGAAATACGTTCGAAAGGAAACGTTTGGTTTGCGAATACCGGAGAGCGTCGGGTAAACGGTGAATTTTACAGTCAGATACTTCAGTGAGCTTCGGCTTTATACCGTGACACGTGGGAATGCGAAATAAAAAGTAAAAAGCGAGACTTGGAAGACTAGGAAGTCCGCGGGCTCCATTTTGTCGAGACTAAAAGCAGGAAAACGATTTTAACGCTGTACTCACGGGACCCCTAAAATTATCCCCTAAAATTGAGGAATTTGTGGTGGATAAGTGGGTCAATGCGGCTAGACTTTCGTATACAACATACAAATTTTAATGAACACAACTTACATAATTAAAATAATTAACGCTCTCTACAATACGTGGCGTGCGCACATTTCTCGCTCCCCGAACATAACCTCTCTCGCTCGCTCATAACACCATCTATATCATTCATTTTTAACTCTCATGCAATCTAAACAATCATCACTCACAGAATTGACCCCTTAGCAATTTCAATTTGCGACTATCTGCATGTACGAATTTATTCCTTGAGCTGTACATTTTTATTTTTATAAATTAACCCTTAGCACTCCAAGGGCTCCTCTGAGGCGACATTAAAAATTGGCAGAATATTATTCAAAACCATTTTTACGAATTAACCCTTACCATTCCAATGGTTCCTCTAAGGCGACATTAAAAATTGGCAGAATATTATTCAAAACCATTTTTACGAATTAACCCTTAGCACTCCAATGGCTCCTCTGAGGCGACATTAAAAATTGGCAGAATATTATTCAAAACTATTTTTACAAATTAACCCTTAGCACTCCAATGGCTCCTCTGAGGCGACATTAAAAATTGGCAGAATATTATTCAAAACCATTTTTACGAATTAACCCTTACCATTCCAATGACTCCTCTGAGGCAACATTAAAAATTGGTAGAATATAATTCAAAACCATTTTTACATCGCAATTTTTGTGTTTAAGGAGCAAATAAAAATTGAAGTGTTGCAAATACGATTAATAGTAACAAATTTGCTATGCACGAACCTTCATTGCTATGAACCTTCTTCTATTCTTCAGGTATCAACTAAATTGTACAAATTTATTTTTAAACATGGACTAATAATTCCATCATCCATAAACGGGTGACATGGCAGTCACGTTAATGTGGAATAGTCGCGTTTACTGCTCCCTACACTAAACTCGCTATCATCGGTCAAGTGCCCGGTTCTGAATCGTTCACTTAACAGTGATTTTTATAAACTACCCCTGGTGTATTGCGACAACGTTAACGATCACCCTCAATGGAGCACACATTGCGATCAGGACCGCGCAAAGTCAAAGTAAATTAATTCGTGTCGTTTTTATAGGGCAACGCGTGCCAGTTAGTTTCACGGCTAGGTAGGTTCAGCGTTAAAAAGCGTTCATCAACGAAATTAATGACTCGAGTAACCTATATCTCGTTCGGCCAAACGCCGGTCGAATGTTTACACTTTTCGAACACTCGTGACGCATGGAGATCGAAGTTAAATGCAAATGGCGCGCGGGCGCGCGTGTCATTCGTCGTTGGCCCCGGTGGAATTAACTGCGCGGAATTTCCCTGCTATTTATGGTCCCAGATTGTTTGTTTCACCGGGCAAGTTTGGCCGAAACTTTCAAATGGCCGATCAACGGACCGGCCAGGACGTCGCGCGAACCAACGAGTTTGTCTTTCGAGTCCAAACATTGTCCTCCCTTCGTTGTTAGAGACGCGCGCGAGTTTAGACCAACTTTACGGCGGGAACGTGACCGTTTCGCCATTTTTCAGATTAATATCTCGGCTTGCGCTTCAGCGACGGTTTCATTGTTCGCGCGATACCGGCTATCGCGAATTCGTAGCGCGCGAAAACAGAAACCGTGCAAAAAGACTGTCCATCGAGATAATTGGAAGCGGAGACGGTGAAACGGTGCTTGGACTTTTTTTTCGTTCACTGCGCTCGTCGCTTTTCATTGCACGCAACGAGCGTATCTTTAACGCTCCAGGATCGTTAGAAATTACGAATTATTGTTCTTCGTTCCTGTGTTTCTGTGCTTGCACTTCGGACGAATGGCTTACCGTTTCATTTAGAACGTGAGACTACAAAGAGATACAGTTTCAGAAGACAAACAGAAAGAAAGAGGAAAGCACGATTTCGTGTATAGCGTAAAGAATCCCCTGTGGCGAGTTCGCATTTATAAAAATGCAGAAAATGTTGTGCAGCTCCGTTGAGGCGGATAAATGTAACAAGGTGCCGTGTCGCGTTATAATCGTTGAATGAATTAATTCGTCTAACGTGCTGCGATCGGTTCTGTGTCGTATTTACGAGAAAGCAACTGGCACGATCGCCTTTTAAATATATGAATAAAGTATAAATAAATCGATGGCTGCAATGCGTGCAAGCGTAACGTTCAACGGGGCGATGAAAGAAGAATCTGCTAATTTGATTTGCGAGAGAATTCGAAATTAGCGTAGGTAGTTGGAATTATTCGAACGGTGTTCCTTTTACGCTGAATCAGCGGGACAAAGGACCTTCTCGTATTTTTCATATCGCCATTATTAAAGTTGTAACATTTGCCTCGATAGGAATCGATTTCATAGACTTTTGTGTTCGGATAAAAATCACAGAGAATCCAAATAAATTGAATGTTGCCATTTTTATAAAAACAATATGGCTCAGCCAATTTCTACGCTCGCTAGGTTTGGCATCAAGGAAACGTCATCTGTCCCCGTGCGAAATCGTTCCGTTTTGCTCGACAATTCCGATCGGTAATCGGGGGCGACTTTTATTGCGGTTCTAGTGTCTCGAAGCCGAGGAAAACTATCGGAGGTTCGCGGTGCATCGGAACGACCGCCTCGTAACCGCTGACATTATGCAGTCGGCGAGTGCAACCAGCGAATGGCCGAACTTTCGCGGATATACACAGAGTCCTGGCAAGATAAAACACGAACAACGCGAACTGGTTCGAACAACGGCTATTAAGCATAACTCCGGCAGCAGCCGATGCATCCTCCGAAAACCCTTGTTTTCCCATGGAAACACGTTAATCCTTTGACGGGACGATTTCTCGCTTGCGAATTTCCATATCGACGCCAGCGAGTGAGAACGGAACGCAGAAAATTTTGAGCGACCGTAATCCGTCATGTTGAAACGCGTCGCAGATCTTCGAGCATCCGTCCCGATTTATACTGACGCTTGAAAAAGTTTTGATGCACTTTTATGATGCACTGTCTCTAGATTGACGTCGAAATATCCTGTTCACAAATTTTTTAACACTAAACTTATAAGTTTATTTTCGAATTATTGAAGTTGTAAAATTGCCTCCATGGAAGTCGATTCAGTAGATCTTTTTGTTCAATCGTATTTTGTAATGAAAATTGTAAATCATCCAAATAAATTAAATCTCGTAATTTTTATAAGACATTATACACAATTTTAATGGTGTGCAAGTTTAGTGTTAATATTGCCAGTACCAAAATTGTAAACATGCACTTGTAGGAAATTGTTAAACAAATTTATTTTAATGTAATGTCAATGTATTAAAACAGAAAAATTGCTAATTTATGCGATCAGTCATCTCAGGAATAAAATAATATTTTTAAACCAGGTTTGAATGACTTAAATTGTTTTACGTGCTTGAAGAAATTGTTTAAACATGTATTTGACACATGGAACAAGTTTGCTAAAATTTTCAATCAGAATTGCAAAGACAATTTAATAAGTTGAACCTTCTATGATCTTCAAAAAGCGTCATCGATCTGATCGACTGTTAGAAAAATTATAACATTTAAAGTAGTGTATAATACGAATTTTGTTGTACCAAATTGCTTACTGAAAACTTTCATCCATTTCATTCGGTGCTAAGAATGCCTAAACTCGGTATACGTTTAAATTTGCAATAAAAACTGTGTGAACTTAATTAACAAGTTATTGTGAGATCACTTTGGTAAACGCCACGTTCGAGCTGTTTGGCAATTTCACTGTACAAAGCCGTAGCAATTAAAAATTTTTCTATAATTCATTTACTGGCACGCATACTTTCGAACGTGGTCAAACGGCACGAAGCTACAAACAAAGTTTTAATGCTATTTTAAATTCAATATAAAATTCACAAGCATGGATTCGTTTAAAACCGACTCGGCTGTAATTGCAGTACGCGTACGAGTAAGCAAATTTGTTTTGTTATTCCACCACTCATGGTACAACGAACGTGGAATTGGTTATTTTCAACCGTTTATTCGGGTGTGCGTTGCTTCAATATAAGCGCGTTGCGATTTGCAAACGGAAATTTGCAATTGAAAAATTTATCGGCAAATTTATTTTAAAAAAGTTATACTCGTTGCGTTTATGCTTGTTCAATACCGTACACGTTGCATTCTAATTAATCGTAAAAGCCATTTTGAACGGAGCAAAACCATACGTTTAATGGTAAAACGTTCGTCAATTAATTTATTCAATATCTTGCGCATTTTTGACACGGCTTTTAAATGATTTGTAATGCATTGAAGTTATTTATTCATCATTCGATCGAAGCACGTAAAATGAAAAACTGCATTTCTGAATGAGCCAAACGATTAAATAATGAAAGTCAGTTATTGCAAAAATATCCAATATCGATGCTTGAAAATTACAATTTAAACGAAGTCATTTAAATTTTAGGTCAAAATGTACTCACGTTCCGCCATTGGTTCTCAACGTTGATCTACGTTTTTCGCAACGCTAGACTTACGGGTTGCGACAAAATGGCGGCTCCTACTTCCGGTTTGCGACTACGTAACGATGCGCCCGTGAGGAATCATTCAACAAAATTCGTTTCTTTAAACGTACACTATTAAAAATTCGCTGACAATTTAGATAAACGCACTCTTGTTATTTCTACGAAGTAATCAACAATTAACGAAATTATTATTATTAACACAACGTTGTAAAATCCACAAATTCGACCAGAACAGATGACTGCAAATATTCTCCTATATATTCTCAGCTTCAGGACACGATTTCAACAATTGCCAAAACGTTGTGCATTATCAAAATTCGCAAACAAGCAGTCGCTAGTTAAACCGTATCGAGGGATGCAATATCTCTACTAATTATAATTGCACCTGTGGTACCGTTAAATGTAAAACAGAAGCGAGGCGGATTAATAGAAATTGATGTGCGTTAGTTACAACCAAAATATTTTATCCATTGCTTGAATTATGTTCACTATTATATTAAATTAAATTATACAAGTGTTTAAAGGTGTCTTCGATGATTATAACAAATTGCTGCAGGCAACTCGCATAAACGAACGATTTCACGTTAAGACGAACGGAAACTTCGAAGCTCGTCGAAGCGCAGTGAATTCATTCCCGAAGCGTATAAAGTTTGATTAGACGAAAATTCTGGTCAGCGAGACTTCGATTCGTCCTAGATCAGCGGAAATTAAGATTTCAAAGTTTCTTTCGGAAGAAGCCGGTCTCGAACTTGCGAATGCATTTTAAATATTCCACCGTGGGTATCGTATCAACGGGAACACCGTCCGGGACCTCGAATTGGAAAAGTTGCCACGACTGCACCTGAATTTTTTCCTGCGCCAGGATGAGTCGGTTAAGCGCCGGTGCACAGTTTTAGCTGCCGATTCTCGCAGCAACTATGTCGGGGAATTGCGAAAGTTCCGTCGTTTACACTTCGGCTTACTGGCAGATCCGCGTCCACGACTCGGGCAATTCAAACTTCGCGGGACTTTTTGTCGCGTGTTCGCCGAGACGTCCCCGGCGAAAATTCTCCGGTCTACTTCCGGCCGAGAAGAAGCTTCTCCCCGTTGATCGTAGAACGAATTATGGTCGCCCAAAAATCGGACAGCGTGTTTTCGTGAGCTACTGCCGGGGCCGAGCCGACTCGCCTCTAATTATAGCGACTAATTCCATCGATAATCAATGATGCCCGCTAACGCATAGTGTCCGCGACAGCCTAGAAACCGTGTCAACCGAGTCACATTACATAAAACACTCGGAGTACACTCTATCTCGCGCAAGCTTCCTGCGAACCAGCTTTTTGCGAACTTTCTTCGACCGACGACGACTACTATTTTCTTTGCAGAATGTTTCCTCGAGCACGACGCATCTGTTTGCGGTTAGTTGAATTTTGTGGATGCTCTGCAATTTTTGTATCCTACAGGTTGCGTAACGGGAAAGGATATCGTTGGTTTTTGTACAGAAGGTGTTGCAACTGTTGCTATTTTCTTTGTTGAATGGTTTCTCAAGCACACCGACTCTGTGGATGCGTTGCAATTTTTGTATCCCTACAAGTTGCAATAACAGAAAAGGATATCGTTGGTTTTTGTACAGAAGGTGTTGCAATTGTTGCTATTTTCTATGTCGAATGGTTTCTCAAGTACACCGCATCTGTTTGCGGATAGTTGAATTTTGTGAATGCGGTGTAATTTTTGTATCCTTGCAAGTTGCATAAAAATAAATTTTTGAGATTTTTGTAAACAATGTATAGCATCCCAGAGTTTTGTAGACACTGTGTGATTTGTAATAATGATTAATTAGATTAAAATTAAGGATAGGATATTGAATATTTTCCTCCCAAAAGTGTTACAATTCTAGCAATTTTCTTTGCTAAGTGTCTTTTGAATAACACCAATCTTGATTGTGACTACTGAATTTTGTGGATGCTGTATAATTATTGTATCCTTACAAGTGGCATAAAAATAAATTTTTGAGATTTTTGTAATCAATGTATAGCATCCCAGAGTTTTGTAGACGCAGCGTGATTTTTGTTTCTCGACGAGTAATATTTAAAAATAGGACAGCAGTATGAAAGAAGCCGATGCTATTGAGGTAGAGAAAATGATTAGATGCCAGAATACTATTTCAGAAGCTTCTTGACCTACTATGTTATTTCACACTCGGAGATAGCAAATTTAGCTACAAAAAAAGGAAACATTTCTCACATGCACGCAGCATCAGTCTCTTTCACTGCTGCATATTGTATTTTCAAAGGAATTTCTAATTTCACCGTAATGCCAATGTTTTCATACGTTTCTCGTAAGCGAATAGAAGTTCCAAGAGAGAAGAGTAATATGAATTATTTGCATTTCACATTTTTCACAAGCTGCTTGAGAATACGCGGGTACACCGCTGGTTGTAGAAACTATGTCAAAGTACATTTCTCGAAATGGTTTTAAATTACGTAGAATGAAATGGCTTTTCGAAATTAATGTAGATATACAGTGGTTCGTAAGAGTGTTAAGAAAACCCTTTAACACGGTCCGAATCCTTCAAACTCGCACCAAACGACCTTACATTAGTTTAACAATTAAAAGCACTGATAAGTTTCAATAATAATCTAGCAATTATTGCAACTTTAATATTCCAGCGTGCAATGAAAATTAAAAATACACATTTTGTAATTTTTACGCCAGTTTCATGCCCGTTGAAAATGTTATGGAAATCGAAATAAGATCAAAAGAATAAAGAACAAAAATTATTTATGTATTTACGACAAATGCGAATGCATCTTCGTAAAAGAAAAAATTCAAATTTTTTCGACCTCTGATTTCCGAGATATATAAAAAAATACCACAACTTTGAGGGTTACATTTGCCATTGAAAAACACACAATTTTTAAAAAAATTCAGATTTCCGAGAAATCTAAAAAATACCACAACTTTGAGGGCTACATTTCCCATTGAAAAACACACAATTTAAAAAAAAATTAAAATTTGTTTTGGTTTCCGAGATATCTCAAAAATACCCCAACTTTGAGAGCTGTTTTCACCCCTTCAAAGTGAATGGTTGCCAATAAAAAGAAGACGTATCAAATATTCTTCAAAGAACTATAAGCTCCCATAAATTTCGTAAAAATTGGATTTTCGTATCTGAGTACGTTCCGGTGTTAGCGGGCCAATGCTGACGCGGATCTCGAAAGAATTGTATGCAGAAAGTGTTGCATACAGATTGACGGATTGATTATCGGCGGCAATCGGGAAAATGCAGGCGAAGCGGATAGGAAGAGCCAATAAAAAATAATAAGAACATCAGATTGCGGGTGTAGCGTTCTCGGATTCGGAGTCGATCGCACGTGATTGCAGCTATGTGTCTTCGATTTCCGCGGGCGGCAACAGCTGTCCGGTAGTCCGCGGTATCGCACGAGGACTTTTCATTTGTTGCGTCGAAACGACCGGGCAATTTCGAGGACAATCGATTCACGGGCCGATAACTGTTCCGCGAGCTTCGTACCGGTGCTCCTCATGAATTTCCAAGCTCGCTCGCTCCAATTGCGATAGGAGCCTCCGACCTTCGACCTCATTAGTGCCCACATCCCGGCGTATTATCCTCGTCGGAGCATAGATGAAGTGTGCATTAAGGTGAACGAGGCGGTGTCGAGCAGGTGTTCGAGATCGCCTCGGCTTGACCTTATCCGAACTGGCTGCTGAACGGCAGTTCGGAAGACGTTCGATAAGCAGCTTTCGGTACTGGAGGTTAAACGCGCGAGATCACTTCGTGTCCTTAACGCTGAACAGTGTCGAAATCACGTTCGGATCACGTTCGGCACACGTTCCGATCACGATTAGGATCGTTCTTCGACGCCTACCTAAACGAATCAACGATGTCCGAAAGAGGCACAGACGAACTACTAGGAGGTTCTTATAAAATTCATGGGGTCGCAGAGATTAATATCGTGTTTAAGTCAGGTTCGAATTGTGACCTGTCTGTTCTACAACTTTCTAATTGTACCATCAAAGATGTCTGATGATTATGACAGAAAAAGGAGAACATAGTAGTGGGCTCTCCAAAACTGATGGGCTATGAGATAGCAATGGAAATGATGCTTTAACAACGTTTATACAGCGTCATGTCTGTTCTTCATCTTCGTGGTACTAAAACTGCAGATGTTGGACTATTATGACAGAAAAAGGAGAACATAGTGGTAGGCTCTTCAAAATTGATAGGCTATGAGACAGCAATGGAAATGATGCTCTAACGACGTTGATACAACGTCCTGTCCGCTCTTCATTTTTGTGGTACTAAAATTGCAAATGTTTGACTATTATGACAGAAAAAGGACAACATAATGGTAGGCTCTCCAAAATTGATAGGCTATGCAACAGCCATGGAAATGATGCTCTACCAACGTTTATACAGCGTCCTGTCCGCTCTTCATCTTTGTGGTACTAAAATTGCAGATGTCTGACTATTACGACAGAAAAAGGAGAACATAGTAGTAGGCTCTCCAAAACTGATGGGCTATGAGACAGCCATGGAAATGATGTTCTAACGACGTTTATACAGCGACCTAACTGTTCTTCATTTTTGTGGTACTAAAACCGCAGATGTCTGACAATTATGTCAGCAGAAAGGAAAACCTAGAAGTAGGCTCTTCAAAATTGATAGGTTATAAGACAGCCACTGAAATCATGCTCTAACGACGTTTATACAGCGTCCTGTCCGCTCTTCATTTTTGTGGTACTAAAATTGCAAATGTTTGACTATTATGATAGAAAAAGGACAACATAATGGTAGGCTCTCCAAAATTGATAGGCTATGAGACAGCCATGGAAATGATGCTGTAACCACGTCTATCCGGCGACCTATCTGTTCTTCATCAGTGAAACGCAATTCCCGAAGCAGTTGGTAAATTTTCCGTTCTGAAATCGCGGACTAATGAAAGAAATCTGTCGTTAAACACCGGGCAACTTCTTCGAAAGCACGGGTCGGAGATAATGGCGAGGGAAACAAAGCAAATTGGCGACTAACTATATTCCCCGAAGTTACCGGTTCCCTTTGGACATGGATCTGCCCTTCTTTTTTCCCCAGCTCGAATCCGGACGCAGCTTTTAGCGAGACCGCAGACTTCCTCGGAGTAATTAAGACCACGAGTTTCCGACCAAAGAATAATCCGAAGTAACTTCGTTTCCCGCGATGTGCGTATCTTCTTAGCTAATTGCCGGCCAATGGAATCTCCAGCAATTTCGCGTCACCTCCGTTCCACTGGATTTCCTTTAGAAAGCGGCCATTAGTCGCCGGGAAACTGCCACGTCGCTTCTTAAGCGAACTAGTTCGTCGCAAAGGTGGTTTATTAAAAAAGTATGGCAATTCGGTCGCGTTTTACCTGCGAAATGTTTTTCGGAGCTTCGTCCACGCACCGTCGCACTCGCGTTTTCCGCGCTTCGAAGCCGCGCCGGAGTTGACAAGCTGTGAAAACGCTCGCTGTATTTTTCTTCCATTTTCACGCCGCGCGGAACTCGGCTGACCTCGACGTCCTCGCTTCCCGGATAACGGGAAAAACAGACCTTGCGCTTTTCTCGAACGTGGAAAATCTCGCGGAGTCGTTCTCGCCGTGTGGGGGAAACGGCAGACTTGCAAGATGTCGTGATTGAACGTAGAGACTTAGAGGCTGGTTCTGAGAGCGGGACGTTCCGGAGAAAACGTGGCGCGGTGTTAAATTGCTTTAGCCCAAGTTCTATTTATCTCTCTTCAAGTGCGATCCCCTTTGAGATGATCCGAATCTACCGCGATGTATCTTCTTCCGCCGACTTTGTATTCTCATTTTCATTGGTGCGTTCAGCGGCTCTTCGCTCCCCCATTTCTATCGACTTCCGTTTAGCAACTCCTTCGCGCAATTCCTCATTGTATTCTTTTGACAATTCTAGATTTATTGGATTTCTTCTTTAATTTCTTTCCTATGGAATCTTTTGTTGATCTTAGGTCTGCGGAAGGCATCTTTTAACCCTTAGCACTCCAATGGCTCCTCTGAGGAGACACTAAAAATTGTCAAACTATTATTCTAAACAATTTTTACATTGCAATGTCTGTGTTTAAGAAGTTAGTAAAAATTGAAATGTTGAAAGCATGAGTAATAGTAATAAAATTTATATGCACGAAAGGAAATGAACCATACACAATGGTAGTATTCTGCATCAAAAAGTGTCTCGATTTTCGAATTAAAGTTGCATGGAGTGCTAAGGGTTAACTTGTCATTACAATTGACAAAGTTAAAAATTACGTCTACTCTTTTCTCTTCGTAAATCAAACGCGGCAATCAACGTGCACAGACACGCCGAAAGAGTGATCGATCAATGGTTAAGCATCTTGGCGGTCTAGTGACGCGATCCGTCAAAAATTCATTGAAGCCCGCCCGCGACGCTTCACAGACTCTCCTCGAGAGGATTTCGAGGATGCTCCGCGTGGCAATAAAGCAGAGTAACCGAGTTGAAAACAGATTTGCCGCGCGGAAAGCTCCTCGACGAGGAACCGAGCCACCTTTAGCTCGGTTTTCGAGTCGGAGTTCACCGGCCGGAAATCTCTCGGAGGTAATAAAACCATTCGTCCCGCCAATTTTAGCTTGTCCGAGTTGCGCGCAAGAAGATGGCGTCCAACCTCGCTTTTTGTCGACGGTTTATTACGCTGTCGCGCGAAGGAGACAGGGAACCAGCGGAAAGGTGAGAGCAGGGGGAGAAAAAACGATACTTGCGAGGGCGTGTCTCGACCAGCGATTCCGTTCTCGGTGTTTCTACCGTGTCCAGGTGATTAAAAAGAATCAATTACGGTGCGTCGATGGCTCTAACGCGCTCCTCCGTCGTGAGGTAACGAGCGCGCCGTGGATATCGACAGATATCCGGCGCGAATAATTGCAAAAAATTGTAACATCAGCCTCGTGGGAATGGACCGCAGAGGTCGATCGAATGAGACTGCTTTCGCAGAGAACTGTCGCCGTAAGAGATTCATTTCTGCCGTTCCGAGTCTCGTTTGATAGCTGACGCCCACCTTCGGGCGGCTACACGCGGATTCGACCATTCTGTCGATCGAACGTAGTAATTCCGAAGCGTTAAAACTTATAGAAAATCTAGACTGTTGACAAAGACCATTATCTTTCGGCTGACACCATTTAGCTTACCGATTTCACTAGTCCGATAAGCACGTCATAGGATACACCCCGTCGTAGCAAGCAATTCTCCGAAAAGCCATTTCTTCCCTTAGAATCTTAACCTCTTAGGCACGATGCGTCACTATAGTGGCTTCCGCGGATGTCATCTTCTTGTACGACACGCCACTATAGTGACTTAAGCACGCTCAATTCTATTATTAATTATTAAAGTGAATTATTAGAGTTAAAGTATATGCATCATGTCTTTAAGAAAAATTACAATTTAGTTATGAATAATCTCATTCTAAAATTATTAAAGTTAATGTATATGCATCATATCTTTAACACATTGACTGCCATGTCACTCATATATGGGTGTCAGAATTATTTGTCCATGTTTAAAAATAAATTTGTACGCTAATATATTCGTTGCCCTCAAATCAGTTCATAGCTGGAGACTACAAGAAGGTTGAAGGATAAGTATGTGTCAGACATTTTAAGTTTTCAATCGTTACTGCATTAAATTCATTAAATGCATCGTATGAATTATGAAAAATTCAATCATTCTGAGAGGAAACAGATTCGACGCCAGGTGGCCAGCGTGAAAATGATTGCATATTATACAAATATTTTTGACCAAAAAAAATATCTCTTAAAATGGTGTTAAAATTGTTTCGGATGTAAAGGATCGATGCGGACAAGAATTAAAAAGAAACGAGTTTAAGATGAAGGCGTCGAAAAAGCGACGGCCGTTTGCAATTATCTTATAATAATTATATTATTTGCAATCATTATATTATATATAGTATTACACAAAATCAAGTTACCAGCCCTTAGCCCCGAATTGCCAGGCTGTTATTTAAAACAGTTTTTGATAAAAAAAGATAAAAATTTAACCGATGCAAGGACGAGTAAACTATCAAACAAACTTAAATTGCATAAATAAATCGTGCCACAAGAAATTCGTTGGTTACAGAGTTAAAATATTGAGTCGATAGAGAATTAGAAATGATCGAATGCCGCAGAAACTAAGTTCGAATTGTTCAAGAAACGTTTCCGGGTTCTGACAAGAAGCATAAGCGCCTCCATTATGGCCCGCTGGAAAGATCGATTTCCTCTTGTGGGGATGTTTTCCTCGACGTCTTACTGTCTGAGACTAAGGTACGGTTTTTTCGACAGTATCGCGCGGCATTGTCGCGAGGATACCGCGAGACAAACTGGCATCGGAGACAAAGGGCGAGGGTGAAACAGAGAAACCGGGTGGGTGGCAATGCCAACGGCGTCGGCAACAATGGGATGACAAACGCGGAGAGCGGTGAATTTCGCGTTCACCCAGCGTATCATGGCATATCAGTCATCGATATCAGCCGATAAGATCTTAGTGGGTCATGCCACGCCGTTTCTCGAATCGCTACGCGATAATACAGATGCTTTTAACGGCGGCGGCGCGTTATTAATTCCGATTTTCTGCCAAGATTCGCTGCACAATGTGCACTGGATATGCAATTGCAATCGGTGGCGGATCGATGCTGTTCCAACGGTTCCGAGGAAATGCCTCTTATTAACACTTTAACTGCCGAACTAACAACCACAAAAATTCACAAAATCAAAGTAATTTATATAATGAAGTAACAATTGAAAATCTAGAACGTATGACTCAAAGTTATCCGTCAACCTTTTTGTATTCTCCAGATGTCAACTAAATTGGGTGCAACGAATATATTAATGTAAAAATTTATGTTTAAATATGAACAAATAATTCTGTCACACATACATGAGCGAAAGGCTTCATGACACAGTTGCAACACATTAATAATATATTTAACACTTTGACTGCCCAACCAATAGCCTCAAAAATGTCCACAAACTCAAAGCAAATTTATATAATGCAGCAACAATTGAAAACATAAAATGTCCGACACATAGTTGTCTTTCAACCATTTTGTAGTCTCCAGATGTCATCTAAATAGATTGCAACGAATATTTATTTGCATAAAAATTTATTTTTAAACATTGACAAATAATTCCGTCACCCATATATGGGTGACATGGCAGTCAAAGTGTTAAACGACGACGACCGTCGAATTTCCGAAATTCGCTGTTCACTTCGACGTAATGGAAATCATTGTTAAAAATCAAGTATACAAAAGAATATATTCAATTTATTCTAGCCAATTCTAAAAAACGCGAGCAGATTTATTTTTCGCTGAATTTTCGTCGAGTAAACGTTGTTCCCTTTCCCTGTTACACTTTTTTGATAAAAGAAAAGTCACCTTTTAACGGCACTGTGAAACGGGGATTGATTTCCGAGCTCCCGTACGGGTCCTGCAACGTTGCGTTTGTTGTTAACAAAGAGATTGTTCGAACGCAGGAACCGAAGATAAAGGATTCCAGCGTTTTACACGGTTCGATCCATTTCGCGGGAATGATTGAGAAGATTTTCGAGCAAGAACGGGGTCTCTTTTCAGGATTATATGCGATGGAACGGGAACCTGGAGAAACTGAGATTCACGGCGAACAATTTCTATGTTTCGTTTTCTTGTCTATGTTTCAATGTGCTCCGGAGGAACGGGGCAAAAATCGTTCGCCCTGTTTTCAGAGAGAAAGAAAACGATCGATTAATGGAACTGCGATGCGACCGGGGACCATGGTTGTATATTCGAAACCTTTCAGGTTTCAGCCGGAACGACACACGGAACGGCGGATTATTTGAAAAGCGAGCGGCGAGTCGCGCGAGTTCCGTTTTCGAAAACATTTTAGCCGACTAATTTCCATGGGGCCGTGTCACGGCTATGGCTATTTGACATTAATTGCTTCGGCAACCGTAAACCAGAGTAACACGTCACGGGGGATGCAGTCGATTTCATTTCGCGCGGAATATTACCTGCAAAATGAACCGTGGCCTCGCGATGCATGCACGACGTTTCTATGTGCGCGTCGTTTTTACACCTGCGATTGCGGTCGCTGGATGATGCTCGTTTTATGCAAATTACGCGCACCAGAGGCGGCACCCGTGCGGAGTCGATCGCGATCGAGACGAGATCGATATCGAAATGGGGAAACGCCGTGATCCTCTCATTATTATTCAGAGTTTAAGAACCTAGTAAAAATTGAAGTGTTGAATGTACGACTAATAGCAACAAATTTGATGTGCACAAAAGGAAATGAACCACGTACAATTGAATTATTCTAGGACAAAAAATGTCTTGAGTTAGGAATTAAAATTGTTTGGAGTGCAAAGAGTTAACATATATTTCTGTCGAACTGTAACTTGCAATTTTAAATAAACAAGGAGCAGCGCCTAACGTGGAAAAATACGAGTTCATACATCTAAAACATTTTACATGTTTTCTCTACATCAATTTACTTTATAAACAACGACTATGTAATTGAACACATAAAACTATCGGAAGGAACATATTCGTTTAACATCAATTTCTGGCAACATATAACTTGCAATTTTAAATAAACAAGGAGCAGCATTTACGGTTGAAATATATGAAATCATACATCTAAAACATTTCAGATATTTTCTCTGCAATATTGTACTCTGTTAATCTCCTTCTTGTATCTTCTAAATTAAACATTCTTATATAATCAGTAATTTTAACATGTACGTAGAGAATAACGAGAAGCATCCGAATGCTGCGTAAGGAAACGTGCGATTCCTTTAAGGAAAGAAAGTTTTGACCTTCGCCCGACCTCTACGCGTCCGCCATAGAAATAAAATACCTCCGTCAGACAGCGATGAGACTACTTACTTTTTATCTGCCACATTTTCCAACAGTCCCGGAGACATTCCGTAAACGTAATAGTGAAAACCTTTCCCGAGAACGAACGCAACAAAACGAGACTGTATCTGCCTACTTCGACGGCGATTTCTTTGGCTTTTCTATATTTTTTTAACGAGCTTCGCCGGTAGACGATCGTATGGAAATGGAGCCGGCTATAAAAAAATTGGCTTCTGTCCTATTCTCTTTCGAGTAGCATGGTGAATTTTTGATAGTTGATACAGCACGGCGGTTTTTTTCTCGCCCGTCCTACGGCAAAAAAAGGGTCCTTTTGAGAGACGAACGAGTGTTCGAATAAGCTTTAATGAAACGTTTTTCCGTGGACAGGTCGCTCTGTGATCTCGATGTGTGCGTGTACGTGTGTGTGTATTTGTGTACACGTGCGCATGTGTTTGCGAAGTGTATTAAAGAATCGATTGCGTCATCGTTGCCTTCGGAAAAGTTGATTACGACGGCTTAACGGAACGAACGGCGTCGATGAGTTTTCCATTTCAGCGTCGCGTCGCGCGTCGCGGCGACTTCGATCGAGCGCATCCTCGCCGATGAAGCAACCGTTCTTAATTCAATATCTTATCGCGAAACACTTCTTTCTAGTTTCGTCTCGCAAATTAACAGACGTTTCTTCCGTTCTTTTCCCCGCTTTCGAAACGGGAATTTGTTTCGAGAAGCTTTCAAGACAGTTGCGCGAAAGAAATAACATCGGACGGCTAACGCGCTGCTCGGAATTTCACGATGCCGCTGTTCGATCGTTTATTTCGACGAAAACTGGGTCATACACTAATTAATACCACTATTCGAGAGATACAATGATCGAGCATCGTTTTCGCTGCCGAGAACCTGCGAGGCTTCTCCGGAAACCATCCTGCGAACGTTGTTGCGAAGCAAACTTCTGCTTTGGCTGGCCGGACGGCTTAACCCTTTGCCCTACGATTTATTTCACCGTTTGCGATGATTAGAACTTTTTTGTAGTTGGTAATTTGCTAAATGGAAAAGGGAGGAGTATATATTCATCCAGAGTCTCTCAGTATTGTCCTTTGACCTTTTGGCTGGATTATGCACCGGGCTGTTTCTCTAAATTGCTAACTGAATTAATTCAAGCCACTACAGTGGTGAATCGTACCTAACAGGTTAATTACGCAGATTCTAGCGATTAAATGAAACGAATATTTGTCGAATGGGGGGGACGAAATGGTTGGTGCATCTGACAGAGTTACCAACAAAAATATATTTTTCAAAATTGATAAACTGCCCAGAGATAAGCCCTAAACGCCATCGATCGTAAAATAGTAAAAATGCTTCGCCTTCTAAAATACACATATAAAATAGTAAAAATAGTTCCTCTTCTAATACAAAAATAATATAAAATAGTAAAAACAGTCCGTCTCCTAAAATAAATATATAAAATAGTAAAAACAGTTTGTCTTCCAAAATAAAAATATAAAATAGTAAATACAGTCCGTCTTCCAAAATAAAAATATAAAATAGTAAAAACAATCCATCTTCTGCAGTAAAGATAAAACAAAAATATATTGTGTTGTCTGGAAAGTCCGTAGCGATTTGCTCATCGGAAATCGATTATTTATCGACTCGTTTTGGTATACATTTACTAAAAATAAAACTGAATCGGCACGAACTTTCCAGACAACCCAATAAAATACTAAAGGTAGTTCATCCGTAAATACCATAAAAAGAATTTCATGTATGATTTCCTAAGTTAGTATAGTCTCGATAGTTATTCGTAAGGATAGTCTCCGACTGAAAATTGTACCTTCCAAAGTATATGGAAGGAGATCACGTTTTCGTAGTCCATTAGCCCCGTCTTTCACCATAAAACGAAAACCGATAATTTTGTTTAACAGTCCTAACGTGCGCAGCGATAGTTTTCAATTTACAATGAATTTCATTTGTCTAGTTTCCGGGCCATCTTCGCCCGCGACTCGACCGGCGCAGATGTATAATTTATTTTTAAAAAGCGCAATCAAATTCTCTACACGACCGGCAAAGTCTATTTTCGCGTCCCCCGAGTGCCGATATCTTTTACGATTGTTTTATCGCGGCATCTCATTCGGGAACGTATTTGCGCAGCCAGCCAACTCGGGCAACGTATAATCTGATCGCGCGTTAATAGCAGCGATTAATATGTTACTGTTGGAACGATCGCAAGCTGCTTTATAATTGTGAATTGCAATTCGGAGTAATTATCTCGATTGCGTTTGTGGGTCAATAAGAATGCGCGATTACAGAAAGCGGCACGTAATCGAATCAACTATTGCAGTTTAATCGTCGTCAGATTATTGGTTTACAATTTTCCGCGGATCCGACAGTCCCGATGAAATTCACACGTTTGCCTTTTCCACGTTTTATTGGCACAGTTCTTGCAATGCTTCCGAATAAACGGAATTATCCTGGCTCTACATTGAAACGTCGAATATATAATAAATAAGAATTCGATTATCGCTCAATGAACAGGAACCTGCGAAAAATACAAATATTTATGCTCGTCAAATTGTTGCAACGGAACCAACCGATCTTTCTGCAAAATAATTTATTTATTTCCTGTCACTTTAAAAATGTATTTTTCTGTGATATCGGTATGTCGACGATAATAAAACAACCTTATTAGGCTGTTCTAATAACCCTTATGTTTGCATAAAATTCGTTGTCCGATTAGAATCTGATTTTGAGCGCAAAATTGTATTCTTTTTCATTCGATCACGGGCGAGGTAGCTTACTTAATTTTTATTTAATTGCAGTTCTTGCAATGCTTCCGAATAAACGGAATTATCCTGGCTCTACATTGGAACGTCGAATATATAATAAATATTCAGTAGCGATAAGAATTCGATTATCGCTCAATGAACGGGAACCTGCGAAAAATACAAATATTTATGCTCGTCAAATTGTTGCAACGGAACCAACCGATCTTTCTGCAAAATAATTTATTTATTTCCTGTCACTTTAAAAATGTATTTTTCTGTGATATCCATAAGTCGACGATAATAAAACAACCTTATTAGGCTGTTCTAATAACCCTTATGTTTGCATAAAATTCGTTGTCCGATTAGAATCTCATTTCGAGCGCAAAATTGTATTCTTTTTCATTCGATCACGCGCGAGGTAGCTTACTTAATTTTTATTTAATTGCATTCCGGGTAATCAGGTTATGTAACTTAACGCCATCGCTTCACGCGCACCGTGATCAAGAGATAAACCGGTTTTTTCTCCCCTCGTTAATTATATGACAGCTTTGATCCAATTTAATTTCAGAGGCCAAGCAACTTAATTGATCGGTCATACGATCGAATGCAGGTTAACCATTTAATTTCTCAAATTAGTCAGACAAGCTCCTTCGCCCCAGGAGATCGAGCCAACATGCTACGCGGACATAGATCGAACTACGATCAGGATTTCACGCGGACGTTTAACATCGTAGCTGGGAATGTTCGAACGAGCTAGAATCCGAAGAGTTCATCTCGTTAACGAACAATGGAATAACGTAGGATTGTAACATATAACGGAAGGTGCTTCTCTATTAAACAGGCGAGTAAAAATTTTCGATCACAAAAATAATATGGGAACACGATGCATAAAATTCCAGTGGAAAGTTATGGATATCGTAAATCATGTTCGATCTTTCTGGAGAATTTTGATGGACTGCTTTTTCATATTGTGAAATATGACTGATGTATTATGCTCCGTAATAGCTACAAGACTGCATCTACTCAAATCTTGCACATTTTTTATCGTAACGTCTGCTTCCATGAAGAAACTCGTTCGCAGCTGCCTCGTAAAAATAGTTTTACAATGTCAGAAATTGAAACAGCAAATATTAGGCGTCAGTGATTTTAACTGACTCGATAGTTCGAGTGTTGAAAAAAGAACCTCGATGCAATATTTAATTCGAACGATTAAATACACGGAGAAATGCTTGATTAATCGCTTACGAGTATCCCAAAAAAGCAATGCCATTACACGAAACAAATTATGCAAACCCTTGTGCAAAATGAATTTCTAAAAACTCAATTGCTGTTTGAGAAAACAAATTCGTGATTTTGTAATGTAGAAAAGATTGCATAGAATAAAAATATTTTAAGCTGCAAGAAATCTCTCGATTTTGAAATAAAAATAGCTCTCGGTGCACAGGGTCAAGGAAGAAACATTTCCCATCAAAATCCGTAGTGGGCACGTAATAAATATTAACGAATTAATTGCTGGGGTACAATTAATGCGGGCAACGTGGATTCGCAACTTTCCCAGTGCTACATAAACCGACGTCAATAGGAATAAAAAATAAAACCGATCAAAAAGAACAATTCCGCTCGATTTTAATCTGCGAATCGAGGATTGCCAGTTGTTCGGCGGCTGATTACAATTGCAGGTGAGCCGGATTTCGACGTAATCGTCAATAATTGGTCTGGTTGTTGCATCGATGGAGGGGTAGGGGAGAGGAGGAGGAGAAGGACAGTTTAAATCGAACGCGGCGTCGAACGGCGAAAGTTGTCGTCGTGCAAGCTCTCCGCGTGCTGTCTCGGTTTAATTAGATCCCCGTTTCGGTCTCGTTCGCGACGGAATTCGCCTCGGATCGGTCGGAACCGAGAGTCCAGTTAATTAATCCCGATCAATTTCTCGAGGACACGCGATCCGCGTTCCCGTTTCCTTTCGGGCCGGGGATAAATCATCGAGCGGATCGCACTCGTGATAGATTCCCCGCGTCTGGAAAGCCCATCGAGTGACCCTCGCAGGCGCCGTTATCGCCGCGCCGTTCTTCCGGCTGCCGATAAGCGCTGGAAATATTTTCCACAGTGAAATATGTGTGTCGGTCTTGCGGCAACGCGACTCGCGCTGATTTACAACGGGCGCGAGCGAACACCTACGCTCGAGGAACGCGAGCACGACAGCACGCGAATTCCATTCATCTTCCGGCACGTCGAGAAACGACAGAACGCGACGGAACTGGAACATACGTCGGGATCTACCGGCCCGTCGAATTGTGGGCACGGATGTTTCATTCTTCTTGTATCTTAAATATTTGCAATTCTTTTTAACGCCTTGTCGTATTATTTCCTTCGTAAGTTATTATCACATCTTTATCGTTAAAAACGTTACAGATGAGAAAAGACGATTTACATCTTTTATACTGCTACATCTACTTCGATGATTAAATGTTAATATCAAATGGACAGCATTTGATTTTGTCTAGAAAGAAAGACATAATATTTCGATTCATCAGAGTTCATAGTTAAAAATGTTACAGAAGAGAAAAGACAATTTATATATTTTATACTGCAACATCTACTTCGATGCTTAAATGTTGATTGCAAATGGACAGCATTTGATATTGTTTAGAAAGAAAGGCATAATATTTAGGTGTTATTCATATTCATAATTAATATTCATTGTTAAAAGTGTTACAGAAAAGAAAAGACAATTTATATATTTTATACTGCAACATCTACTTCGATGCTTAAATGTTGATTTCAAATGGACACCATTTGATATTGTTTAGAAAGAAAGGCGTAATATCTAGTTGTTATTCATATTCATCATTAATATTCATTGTTAAAAGTGTTACAGAAAAGAAAAGACAATTTATATATTTTATACTGCAACATCTACTTCGATGCTTAAATGTTGATTGCAAATGGACACCATTTGATATTGTTTAGAAAGAAAGGCGTAATATCTAGTTGTTATTCATATTCATAATTAATATTCATTGTTAAAAGTGTTACAGAAAAGAAAAGACAATTTATATATTTTATACTGCAACATCTACTTCGATGCTTAAATATTGATTGCAAATGGACAGCATTTGATATTGTTTAGAAAGAAAGGCATAATATTTAGGTGTTATTCATATTCATAATTAATATTCATTGTTAAAAGTGTTACAGAAAAGAAAAGACAATTTATATATTTTATACTGCAACATCTACTTCGATGCTTAAATGTTGATTTCAAATGGACA
>CM052085.1:6368604-6382127 GCA_028453745.1 Agapostemon virescens
CATTTGATATTGTTTAGAAAGAAAGGCATAATATTTAGGTGTTATTCATATTCATCATTAATATTCATTGTTAAAAGTGTTACAGAAAAGAAAAGACAATTTATATATTTTATACTGCAACATCTACTTCGATGCTTAAATGTTGATTGCAAATGGACACCATTTGATATTGTTTAGAAAGAAAGGCGTAATATCTAGTTGTTATTCATATTCATAATTAATATTCATTGTTAAAATTGTTACAGGAAAGAAAAGACAATTTACGTCTTTTATACTGCTACATCTACGTCGATGCTTAAATATTGATTGCAAATGGACACCATTTGATATTGTTTAGAAAGAAAGGCGTAATATCTAGTTGTTATTCATATTCATAATTAATATTCATTGTTAAAAGTGTTACAGAAAAGAAAAGACAATTTATATATTTTATACTGCACATCTACTTCGATGTTAAAATATTGATTAAAAGCAACTAAAATTGCATTTCGTTTAGAAAGAAAGGCATAATATTTATATTTGATAGACTTTAATACCTTTACTAAATTATTTAATATCTTTCCATTTGGAATCTTGAAAGTGGTCACCCTCTGGCGCAATGCTCGCGAAACGTTCTCGAAAATAATTCCACAGGACACGGCTTAGATCCGAAATCCTCGACAGTAATCTTCGATTCTCTGATATAAAACTTTTTAGTGTCACCTTAGAGACACCATTGGAGTGCGAAGAGATAACAGCAACGCTTCGCGAGTTGCGTCAAAATGGCGTTCTCCAATATTCTGCAGTAGAATATGAAAGTTTTAAAAATGCACATGCACATACATGTAGCTTAGGCAGTTATTCTACGGTCCGGGACAACCCGAATAACTTCCGTTCGATGTTGTAACGATAAATATTTCGACACTTGAAAAATTCAGAAGCCGCAAGTAAATTGTCTAAAGTTCCGGCGAAGGGAAACTCGGAAACAAGTAACACGTCGAGTTCTCCCGTACGCTGCTCCACAAATAAATAAATAAACGCAACTATAAAACAGTTTCTTATACCTTAACGACGTATCCGCTTATCGGAACGAAATTTATCCCTCGTGTCATTAATAGTCTCCCGTAAAGAAAGTTCGCAAACGTGATTTACTCCGGCGGTCGTTGCATAAAGATTCCGCCATAACCGCGGCGTGTTATTTTAATTAAATCCCGTGTACCCGATTCGTTTTTTGGCAACGGGTCAGATCCCGTTCCCCGTCCCGAGGATGTAAACATTCCCGCGGATTTTTACGCGTTTTCTCGCGGTAAAACCGCTTTTACTGTCGCGATTAAAGGCCCGGCCGTCTTCCCGCGAATTATTATTTGCAAACAGCGTGCCAGAAGACCGCGGCGGATGCTTTACCGTCGGCGATAAAGGCAACGTCGGCCGATTCCTCAAACAAGTCGTCCCTCATCGGCGATTCCCCGTCATCGGAATAATTGCCAATAAACCCACTTTCGCAGAAGTAAAAGTCTTTATGTCACGGCGTATAGCGTCGCAGCGCCGATACCATCGACGGCCACGGCTACGTGGCTGCTTCTGCCTTTCGTTCGATCGGACTCCTTTGTTCTAGCCTCGTTTTTTGTTTTATTTTACCGAAACGAGTTACAGTCGAAAGCAGCCGGGAAACGATTTTCGGTTGTCCTCGGTGTCTCCGGCAGACTCATCCCGATTGCGCGATGCTTTCACTAACTAGGGAACATATTCAGATGCGAAAATTGACTACATTTATTATTTATTTATTTATTTCAACTTTTGTTACGATTTTCTTGCACGACTATATTTACCATTGAAAGCACACACAATACACAAGTAGCAGCACGTAACGGTGGAAAATATGTAATTATACATCTAAAACATTTTAGATGTTTTCTCTAATTTAATTTACTTTATAAACAACGATTATGTAATTGAACACGTAAAATTATCGGAAGGAACATATTTGTTTAACATAAATTTCTATCAAACTGTAACTTGCAATTTTAAGTAAATAATTAGCAGCAACTTTGAGGGCTGTTTTCACCCCTTCAAAGTAGATGGTTGTCGATAAAAAAAAACACGTGACAAATATTTTTGAAAGAACTGTAAGCTCCCATAAGTTAAATAAAAATCAGATTTTCGCATAAGAATATGTTAACTGTTCAATAAAACACTTCGGGTTTCGGCAAGGGGAAACAGCCAGTCGTGATCAGACGCTTTCCTCGAAAACCTGTAGCCTGTTACTTTTACGGTCTCTGTTACGTTGCTTTCGCGGAGGCGCGTCTTTTTGCGGGTAATGCAATCTTCGGTGCACCACTCTCGGGTTTACCATGCTTCCTTAAATAACGTTTCGGTCAATATGAGTTGTATGCGGTCCCGCGTCCGCCATTTTTTGGAACGTCGGTCTTGTGCGAGTGACTTTTCTTTTTTGACGTTATCCTATTGCAGAAATTAGTGTTCATTTTTATAGCAGTCGCATCGTAGCACCACGTTTTCGGCAGGATATTTGTTTTCTTTCCGCGATCGCAGTGTATCTGCGAAGATTACTCGGGTTTCGTAATTAAGCGGGGCGACCGGAGAAACTGCGCGGGAAGCCCGCGAAATAAAAATTAATAAACATCTGGCAAGATTGCTTCGCATCTGGAGACGTTCTCGTTGCGCGCACAATTTTCTCCGGCGACGCAGGAAACGATTATAATTAATATTTTAATGAAGTACCCTGTCAATTTGCCAGGATTCAGGGGCTTCCATGGAAACCTCCTTATTCCGCCGGTATTTCTCCGAGGCTCGAGGACAATTCCACTGTTCGTCAGACCGGAGGCAAAGGGTCTTTAATCAATTTTTCCCCGGATGGAACTGGCTCCCTCGTTAATTCGCTGATAATTGTGCCGAAGTTGACGAGTCGATTGTCCGGTTTTAAATATATATCTCCGATCGAGCTTATTGTTAATTCTGGGCCGGATAGAAAGAGAAAGAGAGAGAGAGAGAGAGGGAGAGCGCTTGATTTCGTCGTTTAATCCGGCAATTCTTCGCAGTGCAATTTCATTTCCATTCCGCCGTTGCACAGCCACCGGAAGGATTTCCGTTAGATAACGGGATCGATATAATCATCGAAGTAGATTGCGACTCGACCGGGGAAAATCCGCACGAAGACTATCAATCACCGGGACACAGGACAAACGCAAGATTTTCGACAGCGGACGCTCGATTAATCGACGATCGACGGATCAGCCGACGAATCGGGACTCTGCTCGTTGACACGTTCCCGGGGGAAACTTTTGTCTTTTTGTTCGTGATCAATGTGAAACTGGATGCTTGCGATCATTTATTATCGCTGCTAATGTACCACGGACCGCAAAAACGTTTATTATATTTATTCTGGTGTATCATACTGTATTCTTGTGTATTCTGATGTATTCTTGTATATTAGAATTTACCAGAATACACAAGCATGTACTAAAATGTACTAGAATATACTAGAATATACCAGCATGTACTAAAATATACTAAAACGTACTACAATATACTAGCATGTACTAAAATGTACTAAAACGTACCAGAATATACTAGCATATACTAAAATGTACTAGAATATCCCAGAATATACCAGCATGTACTAAAATGTACTAAAACGTACTAGAATATACTAGCATGTACTAAAATGTACTAGAATCTTTCAGAATATATTAGCATGTACTAAAATGTACTAGAATATACCAGAATATACTAGCATGTATTAAAATGTACTAGAACATACCAGAATATACTAGCATGTACTAAAATGTACTAGAACATACCAGAATATATTAGCATGTATTAAAATGTACTAGAATACACCAGAGTTTACTAGCATGTACTAAAATATACCAGAATATACTAGAATATACAAGAATATATCAGAATACAGTATATTATAGTATATTTTAGTATGCCCTAGTATGTTTTGGTATATTCTAATATATTTTGGTACATTCTAGTATATTCTAGTGTATTCTTGTATTTTCTTGTATATCCGAGTATATTGCAGTATATACTTGTATATCCTAGTATATTGCAGTATATTCTGATATATCCTAGTATATTGCAGTATATTCTAAAATATTGTTGTATGCTCTTGTATATTCGGATGCATTCTGATATATTCTTGTATGCTCTAGTATATTGGAATGCATTCTAATATATTCTTTCATGCTCTAGTATATTCTGATATATTCTGATATATTCTTGTATGCTCTAGTATATTCGGATACATTCTAATATATTCTTGCATGCTCTAGTATATTCGGATGCATTCTAATATATTCTTGTATGCTGTAATATATTCGGATATATTCTAATATATTCTTGTATGCCCTAGTACATTTGGATACATTCTAATATATTTTTGTATAATCTGGTATATTCTAGTACAGTTTAATATATGCTAGTATATTTTGGTATATTCCAGTACATTTTTGTACATCCTAGTATATTCAGGTGTGTTGTTGTACATAATAATATATTCTAGCATATTGTTGATTCTGCGGGGTCGACAGTGAACAATTCAGATTTGTATATTTGTATCGTTTCGCTAATCATTTGAAACGTTGACGCTTGACAGATGAATCTGTATAATTTTTACCAACGTCACAGGGACGATCCGTCAACTTTTTTCGTTCTGTTAGTTTTTTTTCCAGATTTGATCAACTCTGATCGTCCATCCCCGATATGTAAATTTCAGATGAATTAATGATCCGGTGGTATTTCTTCCACTAACTGGAGATAATGATGCGCACGCGCGAGTGGTTTTTTTCAGGGTGGCTGTATTCCCCGTGGAATAGAATTTGAATCGAACTGGCCAGCTAATGGATCGAACATGTAGATGATTCTTCTCTAGAAGAGATAAAATAAGAGTAAGAAAAAAAAAATTAGACCTTTTTCAACCACTTCATGGAAGATGGCTCCATTTTGATAATCGATTATCGATTATTCGGAAAATATTTCTCTACAGCCGCTCATAAAAATTTATAGTCCGCAGTTTATGTACTCGCGGGAAATACGGTCGTTTAACGTTGAACTTATCAGATCAAAATGACCGGTTCTAAATTGTTTATTTCACTTTTATTGAAATTATAAAAGTTCTTCCGTGGGACCGGGTTAAATAATTGTCTCTATCGGAACATATATTGTAATACGAAACATACAGTGTATACTTATTCCGTAAAAGTCTGTTTGTCAATATATTTTCTACTTTGTAACGATTAATTGTATTATTAATATCAATTCACTATGACTATTAATGTATTAATTGTTATTGCAGTAATATACAGTTTAAGCGAGTTTTATTTAATTACATCTGTTAACCTCAATTGTTTGAAAATTGAAACATCCATTTCCAACTCTGCAGCTGATCGGATCACTGCGAAATCATTGCGCACTGTCCGTTTAGTTATTTAACATTTCGTAAATTAAATTTAACCAAAGCTGGCATATAAAATATGCTTGATACAAAATTGGTTTACACGTTTATCCATAAAAGTCGATTAAACCGAATTGTTCGATGTAAATAAAATGTCACTATTAAATGCGCGATTCTCTTAAAAATACTTGAACATTTCAATCGAAGTGTTCTCTTAAAAATACTTGAACATTTCAATCGAAGCTCAACGTACTTTTAGAATACTCTGGCGATTCACGTGTAACATTTATAGTTTATGTCAACAGGAATTATATGGAAAAATATAATTATATTCTAATAATAGTATAGCCTCACATAATGCAGTATATTCAAGTGTATTCTAGAATATTCAGCAATATTCTAGTATATTCTAGTGTATTTTTGTATATCTCGGTATACTCTAGTATATGCTAGTATGTATTTGTACATTTCAATATATGCAAGTATATTCAGGAATATATTAGAATATTTTTGTATATTCTAATATATTCTTGTATATTCCTGTGTCTTCTAGTATATTCTAGTATATTTCAGTATATTCTAGTACATACTGCTGTGTTTGAATATATTCTACTATATTCTGATATATTTCAGTATATTCTAATATATTCCAGTATATTTTTGTATATTCTAATATATTCGGATATAATCAGGTATATTCACGTATTTTATAGTATATTTTGATATACGCGGGTATATTAGGGTATGTTTTACTGTATTCTGATATATGCAGGTATATTCTAGTATATTTTGACGTGTTTAGGTATATTCTAGTATATTCTGATATATTTGGGTATATTCTAACATACTTCAGTATATTCAAGTATATCCTACTATGTTACAGTATCTTCAGGTATATTCTAGTGTATTCCCGTATATTCTGATATGTCCTAGAATATTCTAGTATGTTATAGTACATTCTACTACGTTTTAGTGCATTCTAGTACATCTTTGTATGTTCCATATATTCTTGTACATTCAACTATGTCTAGAATATTGCTTGTATTAAAAAGAAAAACAGCTGGCAACTGCGAATGGCGAGTAAACCCATCTTTCCCAGTCAACAGGTAAACATACGCCGGAAAGAAACAGAACGAACGGTTGGTTTGTTTCGAAGCTTCGGACTGTCCGCTGCTATGAACGTACACCAAAATCGAGTGGCTCGATACTCGACGGTTTTCCAGCAGAGGCAACAACGTTTCGGATCGTCACGCGAGGTCCGTTGTTATTGTTGTCGAATCCCGACGAAGTTTCAGCACAGCGTAGAGCCGAGAATCGAGCGAGAGAAACACGCACGATCGTCATCGAATTCCGAACACGTCCCGTCGCGCTGCCTCGCGCGGTTAATAAAATTGTCGCGCGGCTCCAGCTGCGCTGATGCCGCTGTTGTTCAATTATTACTGGCGGAACGTGTCGTCGCGGAACGATCGTAATGAAAATAATAACATTCATTCGTCCCCCGTTTATTGCAACGACGCCCGGACCTTTTGTAAAACGCAATCCGCGCGGAACTAACGAGACCGGGAAGCATTCCGCATTGACATTCGCCGTGTCTCATTACCGTTAAAGAATTTCCGCGGTCGGTACCGCCGGCCGGATCGGAACGCATAAAATGCTCGTCGTTACGATCCCGTCATCCGTGATCGAAATAATCGACGACCACCGGAAGAAGGAGACCCCGGAACTTCGAGGCAATTGTACGAGACTGCCAATATCGCGTCACGTAATTACCATTTAACGCGGTATTCTAATCTTGAAGGTTGATAAATCGATTTTCTTTAATTAGGTTCTTTTAAAGTGTACAAGGGCGAGGCATCTGAAACAGGCCTTCTGTCTAACTCGGTTGCCGATGGGGATAGAGGCGACATGCCGGACGAAACTTGCGTAAAGCTTCGTTCTGAAAACGCCCTCGTTGGCTTTAACCTCTTAGGCACTGTGTGCCATCTCTCTGAACGACTCTCCACTTTAATATATCATTAATTATCAAAGTAAACTGTTAAAGTCAACATACGAGTATCATATCTTTAAGAAAAATTATAATTTTATGATCAAACACTTCATTCCAATGTACTCGTGTCGAGAACAGCATTATTCGTCACACATTGCAGTTCTGTATCATTTACACGTAATTCGGCCGTGCCTAAGAGGTTAATTGTAGAAGTGGTATTAGCCTATTAGTGCGTGCGTTAAGCTGAGAAGCTAGCAGTTATAGAACTGCGATGGCTTCGTTTATCTAAGTCTTTCGTTAGTCGCGTCAATTTGGTTTCCTTAATAAATTAAGATTTACCTTTTCTTATTCTGAAGTTTAAGATTTTTACATAATTTAGAATCGCAAGGCAAAAGTTAATTTCACCTTGAATCGCATAAGAATACGCGGGACCTAATTCTGCTAGTTTCTTCCTAAACCTCTACATGCTCAACACGTTCCGTGCCAAGTTACTTTTGCTCGACTTTTCACACAGGCCATTTAATATGTAACCAAAGATTTACATATTATTACAAATTTATTTGCTTCGTTCTGTATAACATTTTTTACAATGTTTCGTTCTTTCGAGATTCTTTCTGGGTTACACATGCCTTGGTTACAAGACTCGTTATAAAATATATATTTGTAGCGGTCGTCGGCGCGTGCAATGAAACATTTGTCATGCAAGTGATCGGACTCGCTAAAGCATGCGTCGCTCTTTAGAATCTTCAGTTTCCGGTTTCAATAGCAAGTGCCGGTATTATAAACCCCGAGTTTCCAAAGGGTCGCGTTAACCAGGGTCCGAAAACCGACAGCTGACCGCGGCATGCACCGACGGACCCGACGGAAATTCCGCTACGTTGTTGCATTTCCGCCGACACCTGACGTCCCTTGGAAACGCGCGCCAAGGGCGCAAGGAACTGTGGGGCTGTACAAGCGCAGAAAAGCTTCTGGACGGAGAGTCGCTTTGCAAAGTCAACGTCCCTGATCGCAAAGAATAAAATCGACATTCTTCCGACAACATTTCAACTTATCAATTAAAAAATAAATCAGTTTCAATCGCATCGGCACCCGTCATTTTGAATATGAAAACCTTCATATTTGTAGCGCTTTAAATAAGTTATGGCGGCTGTACCTCCTGCGCTCACCAACAGAGGGACAGTAGAACGAGGCTTTCTCGCTAGTACCCGATCCACCTTCGATTTATATATTTTTGTCATTTTTGTCATTAACCGCCTTCCATTACCCAGCGTTTAAGGGAGGGTCTACTAGAGAATTCGTCGGTAAGGCTATCTAGCGGATAAATAGCTTCTTCCTTCTTTCCTTTTCTTTCTCTCCCCCTCTCTCCAACATTTTTACGCATACTGCTAATCGTTATATTTCTACGGAGGCAGCTCTTCTTACGTTTTACATCGCAAACAAAATTTAGCGGGTCGCCCGTGTCGCAAACAAAATTTCTAAGGCGGTGCGCGTAGAGGACGTCACGAATGAAATTTTATCGTCGTCTTGGCGGATTTCGATGGAAACATCTCCGGCCCGCCCGCAGGAAATGCTACCTTTGTAATTCACCCGCATTTTACAAATTTCACGGGGCGTCGGATCTCCGCACCGCAGAATCGGATAAAACTGCGAGCTGTCGGCGGCGGGTAAGGCGATTAGGGCTCGCGATGAAATTTCGATAATGTCTTATCGCGTTGCCGGTCGCGTTACGCGCGTTAAACGCGCGGCAATTATGCGTCGGGCTCGTTACACGGCTTTCGACGTGTTGCGCGTCCCGCCGGCGTCGATCGACGTCGACGCGGGTCTGTAAAATCGACAAAACAGTTGCCGGTTTTTACTTCGGTGCCGAGCCCTTCGCTCGCCTCGTCACGCACGTCGAACGAGATAATGGCGTCGATCAGGGCCCCCGTTGCATCAACATCGTTCCGGTACCATGTCGATCAATTTTATTACAATTTTATTACCGGCTTGTTTGGCGACCGATTTACAGTCCGCCGGGCTCGAGAGGTATTCCAGTTCCATTCGCCCACTCGTCAATCATCCGAAAAGTGTCTCTTGTCTCTCTGTTTTTTACCGAGCCCGCGTACAGATCGATTTATATTTTCAATCTTTTTCACGGCGAATTAATGTCGCGCGGGAGCACTCGCGATTGTCACCGGAAAATACAGCATTATAGATTTTAATCGAGATAAACAGGATGGATATCCTGCCGCAAGTACAACGCGTGTTTTCCTGCTACGCGCGAAGCTTTACTACGTTTCGTCATTTGTCAACCGTTCTGTAAAATTGCTTCCGTTGTAATACAGAGGATCAATATTAATCAACACTTTTAACATGGCTTACAAAAATCTTAAAAAACACTCTTCACGTGAAATCTTCCCCAAACCTTCCTCTTTCAATATAGTACGCAATATCGAGGCTAGCCATTCATAGGAATCCATGAAGGTTTCTTTTATCAACCCCATTATGCCCATTTTCACGATTTTCAAGTCCCCAAAATTTCAAAGTCGTGCCACTGCCACAATTCGCTTCCAATGGACCCGGGAATTGAAATACACCCTTACTATGGGTCCAGTTACTTGTAGCCAGACTTAGAAAAGATTCTGGGAAACTAAGTTTTTCGACCGATGGCTTACCCCCTCAGAAAGTAGCAGATTGGGGGTTGCCGGGTTTCACCGATCTGCACATTTTCCGTAATTTCAATCCGATCGACCTGAAAATTGAAATGAACCCTGACCGCGAGTCTAGAAACATGTATGCAAAATTACAAAGCAATCGGAGACCTGAAATTTTTTCCCCATTTTTTCGCGATTTTAGACAGGTCATGAGTCGTCCCTTCAGCGTTTCGCAATATTTGCCAATCTTTGAAGGAGTCCCCTGGCCAAACGATTAGAGCTATCGACATGAGCCCAACGGCAAAATCTTCCTCAAACCTTCCTCTTTAAGAAGAGCACCCTGAATTTAGGCTAGCATTTCAGGGGACTGCAGGAAGGTCCCTTTTATCAACCCCATTTTCCCATATTCGCGACTTTCACCAGACCGAAAATTTATTCGTAACCCGCAACGCGACGCGGAAGAAGCAGAAGCAAGATACGTTCCAAGTAGAACGCCTCTCAAATCGAAACTTAACGAAACTTGACGCGCACTGTTGCGCATTGTATTGAATATTAATTAAACTGAGTGCTCGCTTTCGAAGGGCGAACATTACTTGAAATAGGCACGGTTAATCGCGACTGCGTCAAGCGTATCCGCAGTTCGTCGCGGACAAATGGAACGAAATTTACGAGCACGCGATATTCGTCACACGAATTCGCGAATTCGAGGTCGTTACGCTGTTCCGCTTTCTTCTAAATTACGAATTTACTCGCTCGCGAATTACTAGCATAATTTTTTAACGAGATCCTATTCCCCGGCTATCTTATTCACCGTGCGAGATTCCATTAAGGATACAGGAGCTTTCGTACGTGCACTCGCGAACTCGATTGTCGAGCAAGGAGTTAAGAATTCCATCATTTTTAATCCTCCACCCACTTCTTTCGAAATACGACCGAACGGTTCTGGATAGTTACGGTTCTCCGTCTCTCTTTCTCTCTGATAAATTTAATCACTCTTTCGCAAGCCCTAACAGTTTTTTACAGACCGTCAAATTTTATTGCAGCTTTCAGACACTGTCTCTAAAGCACCTGTTAGATGAGATGATCCTGGTTAATAGGAGAGCTGGAAAAAGGTCCTAAGGCTTCGAACTATCTTGGCAATCTTCTTCGTGGGTTTAATCCTGCTGCGCTGGACCTTATAGCATCCCGAAGCCACGAAACTTTTCTAGATACATTTTTTTTGGCACACTAAACGCTACTTTCGCATACTCATGAATTCTTTAGAAGCCCGAGAGCCGCGCGCGAAACTTACATTAACCGAAACAACCGCGAACAAGAGTCGTAACCACCGAGAATGACTCCACTCGCGGAAATGTCGTCTGAAACAATGATGGAGCTGGTGTATCGTGCATTAACGCAACACACGGTGACAAGTGTAATAATTTATCGCGTTGGATGTCGAACAAATTTTGCTTGCTTCGAACAAGTTTCGTTCGTTTCATTTATGGGAATTATCAGCGTCATTAAAGAAAATTGTTAGTTACTGAATAGCGAAGTTCTCACCTCGTACTATAATCTGCTTAATTTCGGCAGTAATAACTATAATCTATAACTATTTTATTTTATATTATATTTTACTTTATTAAATTATATTATACATATTATATATATTATATTTTTTTTTATTTTATATTATATATTATTTATAAAACTACAATTTTTCTTAAAAATGTGATGCATACATTTCAGCTTTAATAATTTTGAAATGAAGTTTTCGATAAATCAGCTTTGATACATTTCAGCTTTAAGAATTTTGAAATGAAGTTTTCGATAATTAAATTATAATTTTTCTTAAACATACGACGCATATACTTTAATTTTGTGTGTAATATTTTGTACCTAAGATTGCTAAATATGTAAAGATTGTGTTTAAAGATAAATATATAAAGATAAATATGTAAGATTACTAAATATCTAAAAATTTTGTACCTAAGATTGTTAAATATGGATATTTGTTTTCTTATTTGTCAACTTTGAAAAATTTGAGAGATTCCGTGAAACACGTTTCGTTTTTAACCGCTTCCTCGATCGGCAATCGCTCATTAGCCATTTTTAAATAAAATACAAATGTTTTCGCTACACTTTCCGAAGCTTTTGTCCCGTCTAAAATAACGCTCGACCGGAAAAAATGGAATAACCGTTGGAACGCTGCTCGGACAAGAGAAAAATCGTTTCATGCTGGAAATGTAGCGCAAAACATGTGATCCTTCAATTTTTCCGACCGTATTGCATGTTCCGCTATCGAAAACATGGGGCAAAAAATGTGATCGTTTCGATACTTTGCACAGCGCTTGCTCATACGTTTAGCTGGGGCGAAACGTGGACCTTTAAATAATCCCATGATTTTACTCGCAGCGACGTCGTGTTTTCCGAAAAATGGCAAATATATACGTCTGAAAAATATGGATGTGGTAATAATATCGTGAAACTGGAAACTATAGTCCTCCAAAGGACATCTATGATTTCATTTTCATCTCTCTGCGATCGCGAGTTCGCAAGTTATAGGCGCTCGAATTGACAAGTGCCATTTTTCGCATGATCTCGAATATATCTGCCAATGAAAATTCTATGACAAAATCGAGCAGATCAAATTAACGAGAGAAGTTCGCTCTCTAAGAAAACCCCACTGAATTTGCCAGAAAAAAATTGTCTAGGCCCGTGACTTCAAAGTTGCTGAAAATATTCGAAAATTTGCTAATCGTGTTTCGTTTGTAAAATAAGGAACTCGTTAATTGACAAGCAAAAAAATATTAAGTGCCCGATTGTAAAACTAGAAGCTTCAAGCTACGAAATTATAGACGTAGATATCCTTTATCACCATTTTTTGCAAAGGTGTGATCGTTCGAAGATTTCCGTGATCTTTTAACGTTTCCCAGGCGTAAATTCTCCGATCACGAAACGATCGTTCTTCTCGTTTGAATTTCAATTCCGTCTGCGTCGGAGGATCGAGACCCCGAGTAGCGTGTTCTAACAGGAAACCTTGATTCTTATCAGTGGTCTCACATTTCCGAATTGACCACCGTGGCCGACAGTCTCACCTGGCATCGATTATTCAACAGCATCCAGCGTCGTCCGACCGCCGAACACACTTGTCACCGGGAAGTTTTGCCCCGGGTTCCCGAACTTCTCACTTAAGCCGTCCTTCCACTCGGCGATTCCACCCTGAACTTTCGCAAACAAGTGTCAGCCACGCCTAGATACAAGACACCGAGCACAACAAGTGAACTTCACCGATTACGGCCAACCGCGAAGTCCGCCGGAGCTCAAGGTCGACCGAGAGACCAGCCGTCCGCGTTATGTCAGCTCCGCCATTAGATTATGTTCGCGAGGAACAAGTGGGTGATCCGCGGACGTCGTTAAAAGAACAATCGAATGCTCAACTTCGGGCAGAATTAGTTCTTGTTCGGAGTCGGGCTTGCTATCGACAGGCGAAGCAAATTATTTCGCGAGACACCCTCGACCAGGG
>CM052085.1:6382527-6400677 GCA_028453745.1 Agapostemon virescens
ACATTATTTCAAACTAAATTTATTCAATGTAATTTTTACGATATCGTCATAAATGAACCATTAGATTGTGGTTGTAATTTCCACATTATATGGAATATAATACACACTGGAATATAATTACACATTTATATAAAAATGTGTAAACCGCAAAGAGTAACAGCGTTGAATATAAAAAAAAATTATGATTTCATATTTTTATTCCTCGAATATAATGTGATCGACGAAGCAAACGAAAATCATGAATAGCAGTATTAATTAGCCCTTGCCATACGTCTTCATTGCTGACAGTGATGCAGAAGAGAACAGAAAATTAATATTTTTCATACTGTTGCATATTCTTGAATGCTCAAATAAAATTCAATACAAGTAAGAAGACATTTATATTTGTTAGTCTTTGTTAAAATGAAGTTTAAGAAATAAATTGAGAGTGGCTTTCCACTGCCACGGCATTCACTATCGTGAAAAATTTTGAGCATTGAATACAAAATTTATAAGAAATTTCTTTTTTATTATTTCTTCGTGTGTCAGTCCTCTCAAAGAACAAGAGAACAATTCGAAGATCAATCGAACGAATTGCTGCTTAGAGATTGAACGAATCAGAAAAATCGAAAGAGTTAATTCATCGTGAGTAGTTCTAGATAAAAGTTAGGTTAGGTTGCGAGCCTAGCATCGACAAAAGACGCACAAATTATTTTGCGAAGCATCGACAACTTCGAAACAGGTTTCTTCTTTAAGTTTAACAGTTCGCGTCAAACTCCTTCTGCAAAAGTTTAAAATGAAATCGAGACCGCCGAGGTGTTCTATAAAAATGGCGTCCTTCGCGAGCGACGCTGAGCCTATAGTTATTTATTAAGGCATCAAGGCTAAAGGGTCTCCGGAGAGAGAACTTTACCCTTCTGGCAGCAAAGAAATTTTCTCTTGGACGTTTCTTAGCTAAATGAATTATGAGAACCCATCAGCAGGACTTGCCGGTACTCTGAAAGGGCATTTACTGCGGTTTAGGGTCGGCTTCCCGCGAAATGCGTGGACGATTAATCTGTACCTTGAATAGAAAATTTAGTTAGCGATAACGATAGCGTCTTTCCGTGAAGTGTGATCCGAGGGAATGTAGAGCGTGCATAAATTTCGGGAAACATGTCGAAATAACGAGACGTGGACGCTATTAAAAGTATGCTCTTCACGGAGGCAACGTTGATCGTTCATAAACATAAATCCAACCGTAAGCTTGAACCGATGAGACGGGAACAAGAAGAAATCTTGTTGCTACAGCGAAGCTTCCTCGACTCTTCTGACCCTATTTCTTAGCTAAATGGATTACGAAGGCCCATCGGCAGAACTCCCTCGAACTTTTCAACTCTCGAGCAGCTCGAAAGAATACGTACCTCGCTAAACAACGAAACCTTCTGCTATTCTTTGTTATTAACCGGAATCAGCCGATCCGACGATACCGTAGGAATTCCAGAAAGTCGAAGCAACTCAACGGAAACTGCGAAGATCAAATTCATCGCAGCCATTTTACTTTTCTTTCAACCTTTCTTGCTACTCGCAGTTGCTGTGCTCCATTAGCACGAGATCCTGTTTAATCTTCGGACAACAGCGCACGGATTTAGTTTAACCAGGAATTTAACTATTTAATCTCTGGAAACTATTTTCAACTCGTGGCTGGTCTACCGGAAGCAACGGAAAGTTGCTTTAACAAATATTAACGGTCTTTGAGTGGCAAACCAACAACCTCGACGATTTTGTAAACTCAGTGTGTTAACTCGAAGTGTTAAAAGAACCGATAAATGACATAAATGGCACTTAACGAAAAGATCTTTCACTCAATGATCGATTTAAATCGAGGAATGTTTCATTTAAGAAGAGAATGTAGAAAAATAACAAATAGAAAAGCTTGCTAAATAATTTATTATATACTTATACCAAACAGACCATTCTCCCTAGTATGTTATTGACGACATTTATGATTATTTACTGCTTTATTTAACAATAATTTTTTAACTCATTTCTCGAGGCACATTAATCTTGCTTCCGTTTCGAACGTAACAGTTGTTCCTTCAACCTAATCACCAGGAACAATTATAAAAAAGAATCGCAGACATCCCCGTCGAAGGGATGGACCCGGACAAATGATCGAGCTGTTAATTGAAAATTTGAGAGGCTTAAATTTTACGAAGGACGACCGTCGACGGTAAACGATTTCGCAGAGCGTGCAAAGTGTTGGAACGTGATCAAAATACGAGGAGGGAATATTGCGAGCCGAACGAACGTTGAGCACCTTCGAAGATAAATCGACCTACCAAAAATGATAAGTAGGGGTGGCTGACGGAGTAGGTGCGGGGGCGAAGAGGGCGAAACAGGGCGCGGAATAAATATCCCCGAGCTTACCGTTGGCAAATACAAGGTAGCCGACAGTCGTCGTTAGGTCGCCCGTAATTTAACCTTGCATGTGTTGCTGTTTGCTAATATACGGCGCCTCCGCGATGCTTGCAACCCCCTGACGCATTTCGCATCCCTTCTCTAGCCCCGGCGCTTTAAGCTCTCCAACGTGACGAGAATCGCGGAAAACGCGAGAGACGCAACTGCTGGTTATGTTCGTACCCGGAATGCAAATGACACGAGAGCTTGCCCCGTGGTCGGACCCATCTTTATTTCCCTTCTCGCGTCCCGAAAAGGTCTCCGACGTTTACCTGGCCTTTTTGCCGCTGCTTTCTTGCAGGTACTTCGGCGTACCTCTCAGCGTCCACAGAAAAATTTCGTTTCGTTTTTACGTTCAAAAATGCTGGACTCTATTTGTGATGCCGAAGAGGGGTTCATAAGATATTAGATAGATATAAATTAGACACTCTTTTGTAATCTTAGGGGAGTGTGCTGGGACCTAGGTTCATTCGAGTGTTCTAGAATTCTATTAGCAGGTGGTACTTAATAGAAGGCAAATTATTAAAATTATTCAAATTAATTAAATTATGAAAATTTTTAAATTAAATTTGCGATGCCGAAGAGGGATCCATAAATTGAAATCGTTCAGACTCGAACGGAGCGGACGGGGAAATTATGCACTGTCATTTGCAATTTTAGGAGATTATGGCGGGCCTGGGTTCATTCGAGTGTCAACGAATCGCATTGACAGGGCGCTCTTAATAGAACACAAATCTTTTAGCGGAGACCGAAAAATTTTATTTGAATGCAAAATGCTGAACCCAATTTTTGGTACCGAAGAAGGATGCATAAATTGGAATCGTTCGATCTCGAGCAGAGTGGACATGGAAATTAGACATTGGCATTTGCAACGTTAGGGGAATGCGCTAGATCTAGGCCAATTCGAATTTTCTATAATTCTATTAGCAAGTCGTACTTAACAGAACGCGAATCATTTAGTTTCGACAGAAAAATTTCATTAGAACGCAAAATGCTGAACCCAATTTTTAGTACCGCAGAGGGATCCATAAATTGGAATCGTTCGGTCTCGAGCAGAGTGGACGCGGAAATTATGCACTGTCATTTGCAACGTTAGGGGAATGCGTCGGACCTAGGTTCATTCGAGTGTCAATGGATCATATTGACAGGGCGTTCTCAGCCGAACGCTAATTTATTACTTCCTCGTTCTGTTCATTTTGCTTCAACAGCAAATTTGTAGTTACTGCGTGGCTAGCTATTCTCCAATGACCGTGTACGATCAACAATTAAATAAAATGTTATTTCCGTTTGAAGAAAATTAAAGAAATACATGTTTAGAAGATTCAGTTCGAAATCTTGATCACGAGTCAGATTCGTTGTTGTAGGGCAAGGGGTTAACCGTCTTTCGATTTCCCAGCGTCCAAAGCAGGGCCTGCTGGAGAGCGCAACCGCTGAGTCCTCTGGCAGGCCCAGGGCGAAACACGCTCCCTTCATTTCCTCCCTTCCGCCATCGCCTTTTCGAATATTAATGGCAGTAACTGTAAAGACACGCTGTCGAATCGGAAGGGTTCGCGGCACAGTTCGCTGAAGTAGCGACACAGAGAGCTAAATTAGAAATTCCTCGGTCTCCCTAGGGGTAACAGAAATAGTGCGTGGTGACAGTCGCAGGATAAGGTTGCCCTTTGGCACGAGGCGAGAGACGGAGAGAGGGAGAGACCGAGTAGCCTGGCATATTGACATCAACAGGTCCTTTCTGGGTGTGGCCAATCGAAACGCACACCGAAGGCCAAAGTCGTGGGCTGAATTAGCCGGACGGCTGGCGGAGCCGGGCGTGTTCGCACTTTGAAGCGGCGGTGACCGACTTTCCGCCACGTTTCACCGTGGCCAGACGCGGCGAACGGAGGAAGGGTGGGTTCGTCTATTAGTTTCATTACCGCGTTTCGCTCGAATTTCCCTGGCGCCGCTTCCGAAGGGAAGGATTTCGCCCCGGGAAACGCACGGGCTTTCAGTCTGTCCCTCAACGACCCTTTGTCCTTTTGCGTCGCGCGCGAACCCGCCTCGGTACCCGCCTCGGCACCCGTCGCCGCGCCCGCCGCGCCGAACACGCTTTGTTCACACTCTTGTTTATACCTAATAAACGGCATCCAGGGGAATATTCAATTATTTCGCGCGACACTTTGACTTGACGAGCCCGACGACGCGGGAGCAAGGCAAAGGTAAAACAAAGAAGACCGTACTTTCCGCTACCCTCGCTCGCCCCGTTGCGCTCAATTATTCTCACCCCCTCCCGTTACACACGCTAGACGACGGACGCGATTAATTAATCCTCGAGCCGACCCGCTTCAACTCTCGGCTCCGGAAAACCGGCAAACAAATTATTTTTCTTCGATCCCTGCGAGAAAAAATTCTAGCGAATAGATCGCCGCTTGGGCTATTTTTTATTCCGTCACGGGGACCCTTTCTCGTTAACCCCTTGACTGCGACGGACTTCGAGACGACATCGATCGTAACATACACCGGAGAAATTCGGTATGCATGCGTATTCGTACTGATATAATTGCGGCGAGCGCCTTTAGGCACCCTCGGTCTCAGACGACCATAATGGGACAAGTAGCCTAGGGGTTAATGAAAGTTCGCCCATTTTTCTGCTCTACAGTATACTGCTGTCGTGTACGACATTTTGATACTCTGCCACGATCTGCTGTGACAATTATGGGCGGAAAATATGTGCAAACAAATGCAAGAAAATGTTAACGAACTCCTGCTAACAAATTCAATCGAGTTAACCGTACAGGATTCCCCGAGCACGATTAGGTTCGTTAAAAAATACTCCTCAGTTTACATCGTGTATCAACTTACATATATTATATATTAAAAAGGTGGTTAACTAATGATCATTATACCATTCTGTTCGTTTTGGTTTTGTCTGGTATATATTATAACGAACGTATCGTATTTTAAATTATTCATAATTGATATTTCGAATAATGCAAAAATATGGAAATAGTTGGTTGCATTCTACAAATAATTCTGCATTCAGAACGTAGAGAATTGCAATCAATTAATCATGGAAGATTTACTTATAATTGCCTCAGGCAACTATTCGTTTCTTTTTCTTACACTATTTTCTGGGACACTCTGTATAATGTTAACGAAACAGTTTCCCCGATCATCCTCGCTGCTCGTTTCTTCGAATCGAAAATCATGAGCATCGTTTCCCGCGCGTTGTCGTAAAAGCAGGGAACGCTTTCGCATTTCAGATCGATGACATCCTGTCACTCTACGAGCATCCCGAGGGTGATTACGCAGCGAGTTTTAATTAGGCATCTTCGCTTTTGCGAGTCGATTGCTGCGCATCGGAACGGCTCGGCCCGCATAAATTCCAGTAAACAATCCTGCGGTCGCAACTTCGGAATTACCGTGGAATTCGAGTCGAGTCGCGACTGCAGCTGGAAAATCGATAGTTTTCGCGGGAGAATGGAGCTGAATGCGGATTGCTCTTTGCTGTATCTGATTCGAAATGTAGGCGACAGCGGGACTGTGCATGAAAATTGGGAAAGTTCCGGTGTAGAACGAATTTAACACTGAAACTATCACATGCGATCAAAATTAACAGTTTCAAATTTATTATTCGCAATTTTCGAAGTTATAAAATTTTTTCCATACGGATCGATTCGAGGGGCTTCTTTATTCGATCGTATATTGTAATTAAAATCGTACGGAATCCAAATGAATTAAATCTAAAACATTGAAATTAAATATTGTACAACCAGGAGCCGAAATTCACCCCCTATAGATGTATCTGGTCTAAGATGCAGATGACAGCGGGATGATGCGCGAAAATTGCAAGAATTCCGGTGTAGAACAAGTTTAGCACCGAAACTATCATTTGCGATTAAAATTATCAGTTTCAAGTTTATTTTTCGCAATTTTCGAGGTGATAAAATTTTCTCCATACGGATTCATTCGAGGGGTTTCTTTATTCTAATAAAAATCACACAGAATGCAAATAAATTAAATCTAAAGCAGTGAAATTGAATATTGTGCAACCAGGAGACGAAATTCACCCTCGGTAGACGTATCTGGTTCAAATGCAAACGGCAGCGAGACAATGCGTGAAAATTGGGAAAGTTCCGGTGTAGAACGAGTTTAACACCGAAACTATCACTTACGATCAACATCATCGGTTCCAGATTAATTTTTTGCAATTTTCGAAGTTATAAAATTGATCCCATAGGGTAATTAGTAATTAAAATCGCACAGAATGCAAATAAATTAAATCTAAAGCAGTGAAATTAAATATTGTGCAACCAGGAGCCGAAATTCATCCTCGGTAGACGTATCTGGTTCAAAATGCAAATGGCAGCGAGACGATGCGTGAAAATTGGGAAAGTTCCGACGTAGGAGTTTAGAAACTACCACTAACGATCGAAATCACAAGTTCCAGATTTATATTTTGCAATTTCCGAAGTCATAAAATTGCCTTCGTAGGAATCTAATCAGTAAACTTCTAGATTCAATCGTACATTCTAATAAAAATTGCACAGAATCCAAATATATTAAATCTACAGTATTGAAATTAAATATTATGCAACCAAGAATCGAAACGAATCCTCAATAAACGGACTATTTTTATTTTTGAAAGAAAAATAAATAATCATACTTAAAACTACTTACTAGTATGCTCATAAATTTGTTCGTTATATATTTCAACTCTTACTATAATTAAACTGTGTAATTAAACGGCGATTAAGATACCCTGGATCGAAATGGACTCCGCCACCGCACTCGGAAGGTTAAAGATCAAATATTTAATTCTGATTTATGTGCAGCCATGCTACTCGCGTTTACCGAACCCCGAAGTTTGCAGTACAATTTGTTACAGAACGATGGGTTGATCACGCGGTTTATCTAGATTCGCTGATTCACGATATTATAACTTGGCATTAAAGTGTAACTCCCCTAATCCCTTCGTGATCTTTCAGCACGCCTGTCCACACGCGAAATTCTGTTTCACGTTACGGTCTCCTCTTGTTTTATGTTAAACAGACATGCAGAGCTACGCGTACGTGTACTTATTTAATGAAATTATAACAAAGTAATTCGCTTAATGAAGTAACAACCGAAAGCTTAAAACGTACGATGCAAAGCAGTCTTTCGTCCTCGTTATATTCACCAGATCTTAATTAAATGTAGTGTATTAACACTAAACCAACCGAGGATTAAAATTTACTAATATATACCACATTGTCTTATAAAAATACCAAGATTGAATTTAGACTATTCACAATTTTTATTATAAATTATAATCGAACAAAATGATATATCGAAACGATTTCTATGAAGGCCAGTTTATAATTTCAATAATTGTAAAATAAAAATTCCGAAGGGTAAAATAAATTCTGCACATGTTGTAAAATAATTCTTGTATGCGAGAGTCGCGGCAGTTACAGCGTTGCATTAACGTTTTCATTGCAAATCATAATCAAACAAAAGATTTATCTAATCGATTTCCATGAAGGCCAGTTTATAATTTCAATAATTGTAAAATAAAAATTCCGAAGGGTAAAATAAATTCTGTGCGTGTTCTAAAATGATCCTGTGCCTCGTATGCGAGAGTAGCGGAAGTTACAGCGTTGCATTAACGTTTTTCTTAATTTATTGTTCGAAGTCGACTGCAGATTCCCCGTGGAGATCCATCTCGGTATTATTTGCAGTCAGCCATTGTCCAAATCCATTCTTCCTTCAGCCAAATTCTTCGGCGATAAGAGGTTCCGATCTCCCCTCGCTTAATAGCTTCCACAGGAGTACTTGCTCGTTCTCATTTTTCCCGCCATATTTGTCTCTCGCAGGACATAAAAGACCATAGAACGAATTGCGGGGGTTGGCAGAGAAGCTGGACCGAATCCGCCGGGGAGTGAAACCAAATATAGATCGCAAACAGTGCCGAATCGTAGCGATGGGGACCTATTTCGATCAACGAGTTCATCCTTGGGGATGCAACTTTCGCGTCTGCCGTGCCATCTACCCTTTGCGATGGAGGAGGACACTTGATCTCGTCGTTGACAGTGATCGAGCAATCACGACGGGAAAGAAGTTGAAGTTGAACCGGAAACTTCGGCGAAAGTAGTCTTTATTGTGGCCTCATCATGTACCTGTCTCTTCCTTCGCCAGCTGGGTTATAAATTATGGCAATGAACCAACCTATTCGAATAATCTGTGGCGGCTCTATCTCGTGCGCTCCCCAACGGCTCGACGGATAGACAATTAGGATTTCTTCCCGCGACTGGCAGTGTAAGTAAAGAAACATTCATTTGTAGAAGAATTTTCATAGAAACAATTCCGGTCAGAATTTTATAATATTCTTGCGCGTTTTAGGTTATTCATTCAAACTTCCATCCAAAACCTACAAGTTGATCGTCTCTCGCGTGTTAACCCTTTGCACTCGAATGGTGACTCTGAAGCACCACTAAAAATTATCAGACTATTACTTTGACTGCCATGTCACCCATATGTGGGTGACAGAATTGTTTGTCCGTATTTAAAAATAAATTTGTACATTAATATGTTCGTTGCACTATATTCAGTTGAGTTTTGAAGAATAGAAGAGGGTTGAAGGATGACTTTGTGTCACACATTTTAAGTTTTCAATTATGTTGCTTCATTAAACAAATTTCTTTGATTTTGTGGGATTTTTGAGGTTGTTTGTTTGGCAGTTAAAGTGTTAAAGAAATTTTTACATCGCTATGCTTGGATCTTTGAAATTGTTAAAAATTGAATTGCTTTAAGCACGAGTGCCAGTCAAAAATCCTATAGCACGAGATGAAATAAATCGTGTAGAATGAAAATATCATAAGAAATGTCAAAAGAAATGCCTTGGTTTCGAGTTGAAACAGCTCCGAGTGCAAAGGGTTAAACATATTCAGTCCCGCACCAGTGGGTGGTCCTTCGAAGTCAGTAGTATTCAAAGGATTTCGGTCACTACAGTGTCCGATCCTTAACACCTGACGTGCCGTGGAAAGGAATAACTATCGCGAGGACGTACGCGCGCATCCGTTGATCGCAGCGAGTCAGGGTGTTCGACGGTTCCGGCACGAAAGACGTTATTTTCGTACACGATCGAGCAAAGCACTTTCTTACAATGCTAGACGGCTACGTGACGCCGACGACAACGACCTCTTGGAAACTCCTCTTATCTGAAAGTGCCGGTGTACCGCGTACGCCGACAATAAACCCACGGTGCACATTTCTTGCCAGCTTATAACGGCTGCGACTCCCGGCCCGCGAGAAAGAAAGGGGTCGTGTCGCGAGATAATCGTCAACAGCCCCGATGCAAACCCGGCAAATTGCTGTACATTATCATTTTTTTCGCCGCAACGTTTAACGATCGCATCGAATCCTCGAAATCCGCGAGATCTTTCTGGCTCCGCGAACGCTGTTGCAACCGGAAATACGGAAGGTTGTCCCTGCCTAACAATGCGTTCGGAAGTTTGTTACGCATAAATAAATTGCAGGCAAGAAGACACGAAGAAAACCAGACAACCCTGCAATAAATCAAGGTAATCCCTTATTGACCATTTCCAACTCCCTCAGGTATACTCCTTCAAGCACAAGCCATCAAGCACACTCCTTTCATCATTTCTACCACCAATTAAAAAAAATTCCTCCACCTCGAACTACCCTCAGCCGATCACGACAGCATCGAGGTGACGACGAACAGAACGCAACAAAACTAATTAAACTAAAAGAACGCGGCACGAACGTCCCGCTGTCATCTGCATTTTGAACCAGATACATTTATAGGGGGTGAATTTCGGCTCCTGGTTGTACAATATTTAATTTCAATGCTTTAGACTTAATTTATTTGGATTCTGTGCGATTTTTATTAGAATAAAGAAGCCCCTTGAATCGATCCGTATGGAGACAATATTATAATTTCGAAAATTGCGAAAAATAGATTTGAAACTGATCATTTTAATCGCAAATGATAGTTTCGGTGCTAAACTCGTTCTACATCGGAAATTTTGTGATTTTCGTGCATCGTCTCGCTGTCGTCTGCATCTTGGATCAGATACATCTATAGGGGGTGAATTTTGGTTCCTGATTGCACAATATTTAAATTCAATAAAACTTAAAAAGCTTTCGCTTGCCACAGTTTAATGGCAGACTTCGCATGGCGAGTACAAAGCTCTCGTTTGGTTAGAATAGCTCGCGGCGGTTTTCCGTGCAGAGGTACATATACAACCGGTGCTGAAGAAACGCTCGGAAAATTGCTGAACAAGAGAAGGGTCTTTTGTGAGAGCTGGCCGGGCTGGTCCTTCGAGAAAGGAAGCCTGAAACCCCGAAAGAACAAGTCTAAGTGCTCTGCCGCGAGCCCGACAAATTCCGTGGCTCGTCGAGACGGAAGTACTGTTCCGGGGACGGGAAAGAAGGCTCGATAAGAAGGATGACTTGGGATATGACGACGTTAACAGCGCCATTATTTGTCACACGCGTCCGAATTCCAAACGAGCTGTCGTTTAGGTTGGAAACGGGCTTGAGAGTCGGAAGAAATATCCAGGCCGATAACGCGATAGAGATCATGATGGGGAAGGGAAGAGGATCGGAGAGAATCGGATAGGTTTGTAAATGAAGTTGCGATGGGAAAGGAAATGTACGAAGAAAGAAAGTTAACCTCTTAGGCACTCTATGCGCCACTATAATGGCTTTCGCGAACGCCATCTCTCTGAACGACGTGGCACTATAATGGCGTACTCTACTAGCACACTCGCTCACCGTTTAAATTAAATAATCGTTTTCACATATTGTTTCACACTTGTTTTGCCTTCGCATCGATTGATAATTGTTTTAATAATATACAGCCAGAATACACAGTCTTTTCTTTATCTGTTGTGTCAGAAATGAGTTGCAAAGAAACAAGGAGAGTTATAGTAAGTCCTAAATTCGTTGTGTTGGCATGAGCGGGAAAGGGGCCACGCAGGTCTCACAGGGTAGGCATTTTAGTGGGTATTACCTGCCCCATTGTCCAGGCAGGGTTGAGTCCCATAATACCCCCTACACCTAACATATTATTAGGGGGAGGGCGTCAATGGATTTCTACCACCTCCTGAAACAAAATAAGAGGATAAGCCGTCGTTTAGAATATAGCTACTAGGCCAAATGAGAATTACCAACTCGAGTAAATGAAAACCAAAGTTCTGTGACAAAATATATATTTTTATATTGTAGGATCTCAGGAAAAAAGGAAATCCGGGACTTTCTGGTGGTAGCCGATCGACTACCGTCTATTTTAGTCTGAGGGTTCTTATGTATTTTGTACAAGCGAGTTTATGCGCTAGACCCGAAGTATATATTTAAAAGGAAGTGCTATCGTTTAAAAAATATGGAAAACTCGAGAACAATAGAGGAGGAAGGTCCAAGACGCCGTTGACCATCGATCATAATGAGAAGAAACAATGAAAGCCGTAACGAATCTGCTAAAGAGAATCAGATTAGCCATTGTCCGAGGCGGATTGCACCGCTGACGATAAGCATCGTGGATAATGGACACGGAACAATGGATAATGGACAAAAGAAACGGAGGAAACAGGACAAATAAAAGAATTCGTGAACGAAGAAGAAAGTTAGCGATCAATCGATTGGCACACGACGAGCGTGAAATAAAATTACGGAACGTCTGATAAAAGTGTCGGCGAAAGTTCGCCATGTGCTCGACGACGAGACAATTTTTACCCCGTATGCTCACGTGCTAGGAACCGAGCGTCGCACGGCGTCGCGACGCTCCCTATAGAGATATAGAACGATGTCGTCGAAACGACGATGCCTCTTCGCAACTTTTTCCTGTCCACTTCCCGTCGATTTCCTGCCGATTCTCTTACAGCCTGGACATACGAGTATTCGACCCACGATGTCTAGAACGGTCCGCCATTTTTTTGCGATTCTATTTCGGACGCTCTCGACGTTTCGCACGCTTCTTCCACATTTGCAAGGAACGTTATTCGGCCGGACTGCTCTCTGCACTTTTTGGAATTCAAGCCCGGCTTCTTCTCAGATGGCACACCATTTCCTCGGGTTGCGTCAGACCACAATAGAACCTTCTTAAAAATTCTGTGAAAATTTACTGAGACACGGTGGCGCGTTGAAATGTTTGGGTACTCTTGACTTTTTCTAAATTTGGTTAAACTGCTTGGAGGTCTTTGGGTGGTCGAAGAGTTCATTTGCTATTAGATAAGATTATTTCTTCGACAGCGCCTTGGCTGTGATCGCGATTTACAGTAGTATATTTTTCCTGGGGATGTATTATGTCGTTGTAGAATCTTTTTGAAAATGCTGAGGAAACTTGCTGAGTCACGGTGATGCACGAAAATGTTTAGGCACTATTTAACTTTTTTAAAATTTATTTAAACTGCTTGGACTTCTTTAGAGTTCATTTGCTATTAGATAAAATTATTTCTTCGGCAGCGCCTTGGCTATGTCGCGATTTACAATAATATATTTTTCCTGGGGATGTATTATGTCGTTGTAGAATCTTTTTAAAAATGCTGAGGACACTTGTTGAGATACGGGGAAGCGCGAAAATGTTTAGGCACTATTTAACTTTTTAAAAATTTATTTAAACTGCTTGGAGTTCTTTAGGTGGTCGAAGAGTTCATTTACTATTCACTATATAAGATTATTTCTTCAGCAGCATCTCTAAGCATGCGCTAAAATATCCAGGCACCCTTAAGTTTGTCAAAATTTATTTAAATTGCTTGGAGTTTTTCGGGTGTTAGTAGAATTACTTTTTTAACAGCATCTTAGTAATGAAAAATAACTCGGTTTACAATAATATATTTATCCACGAGCTGCACTATGTCACTACAGAATCTTCTTTAAAATTCTGATATAAACTTGCTGAGAAACGATGGCGCGCTTAAAACTGTTTCAAACTTGATTTCAACTGCTTGGTTTCTTCGAGACCATAGAAAAATTATTTTCTACATTTCTTCTCATTCTTATAGCATCTCCTTAATTGTTTTATAGATATCGTTGAAACTTCGTGCATATTACTAACTTCAGTCTACAAAAGGCAAGTTTTAAATTTTCATTATAGGAACTAATAAAAATATTAAAATTCGTGATTTGTTTCTTCGCAATTCCTTTGCAATCTTTAAAACAAATTATTTTATACTTCTGCTAGTGAACTAATGCTCCTAGTTACGACTCTCAAGCAGTTTCACCTAATTTTAAAAAAGTTATTCTCTTTTTAACGGAGTCTGGATACTTTTTCACTTTGAAGATTACAAAATCTAAATGTTCGAAGAGGGTTGAAAAATTTATTAAAAATAGTGTACAAATAATTTCGAGATTTAAGTTTACGCAGAAACTATGCCATGTCACCGACTATTATTTTGTAATTGAATAAGTAAAGTAAAACATTCTAAATAAACTCCAATAAATTTTATTTATACTGTATCAAATGAAATTAAACTTTGGATATATTTTTTACATAACTTTTAAAATATTTAAAAGCTTTTGCAATATTCTATATCGTCCTGGATTTCATAAATTTAAATAGATAATGCAAGTACAATGACGAGTTAACTCGTCATCGGTCAACAACGTTTGGGCATGAAAATAAAATCTGTTAAGATTATTATTGACGATGATCAGCGTCTAGAGCGGTCCATCATTTATTTACGGCAAGTTTCATACACTTTTCTGATATTTCCGAAGGATCTTCTTCAGCCTCGCAGCTCTCTTTTCGGGATTTAAGATAGAGAGGTTTCCTATCAGTCACACCACTCTCGAGGACTCTGCCAATATTTCCACAATTCAGTTCTTTCTACGAGCGTTCTTTGAGGATTACATCGGCGGCTTAACAATCGGGGCAATACTTGGTGAACTTGGGCTCGCACACAATGGAGGTTGAAATTGAAGCTGCTTCTCTTTGAAACTTTGGCTATAGCTCTTCTTTCGACCAATGATCGTTTAAAAATTCGTCGAGCACTCATTGATTGAGATTGTTCGAGAAGCGTTCGTTGAAACTTTCGAACGAATTCTGTCGCTTTTCAACGAGCATTCTCCTGTTGTTTTTCTCTTTGCGTTTCCGCTGCGAAGTCGATGAATTGCGAATTATTCTGCATTTGTTTGTTTAGCGTACCGGCGAGTTCTCGAACGGTTTCTCGAAGATATTTGCGTTGGTAAAGAATAAACGATACGTTGTTCATTCGGTGACCTAGTTTTCAACGGCCTTTGATTTCGTTACGAAAATATACAAGTCAAGTCAAATAACGAGGAACAAGTCAAGAATTTTTGGATCCAATTTTTCTTGAGATGTTCTTGCGACAATACACTGTCGTTTCTAAAACAATCCTGCATGCTTTCGTACACCTTACACGTGTCCATGCAGCTTCGGTAAAATTCGTTCTCTCGCTGGTGACACATAAAACCGCGATGAAAAATCATTGGGCAATTTCTGAGAGGTCATTGCGAGGGGAAAACTTTTCTTTATAAGATCGCATTAAAATGAATCCGTAAAAAGATCGTTTAAACTTGTTGTAATTTCAAACAAGAGGAGAAACTGTTGCAAGAAAGTATTATAGGAAGTTTATGAGCATTTTTATCGCCTAGATTGAACCCTAAAGAATATTGCACTCCGTGAACGCATAAAGTTTGAAATATAGTAATTCACGACGCCTAATTCGCATTTGGTTGGACAATATATAGGGTATCCCGTGAAGTTCAGAGAAATTTTAAATGGGAGATTCCTGGGGCGATTCTAACCTATAATTTCTTTTTCTTTGAACTTTACGGGACACTCTGTATATTGTATAACCGAATGCAAATTAGGATTCTTGGATTATTAAGATAAACGTAGTTTTTACGGAAGTGAATCATTGAGAGCCTGGTACACAGAGTGTCCCGTAAAGATTAGAAAAATTTGAAAAGATTTCTGGGACGATTCCCACCAGGAATTTTTCTAATTTCCTTGAAGTCTATGAAACACTGCGTATTATACAACCGAATGCAAATTGGAAGTTTTGAATTACTAGCAGGCAAGTAACTTTTTACAAGAATGAATCTTCAAGAGCCTAACATGCAGGGTAAAATTGAAATAGAAAATTCCTGAAGCGATTCTAACTTAGAATTCATAAAATTTCTTTGAAAATTTCGGGACACCCTGTACGTTCGACTTTCGAAGATTCGCTTGCGCAAAAGATACGCGTCTTCTTCGATCAAACGTTTCGAACAATCTAAAAAATGTTAACGAAGTTGAACGCTGAGGTTCTTAACTCGAGACAATGTATCTTTGTTCGTTTCCCTTTTCCCCCAGGCTAATCCTTACAAATGCGACTTTGCATAAAACATCCCCCGCGTCGAGTTTCAGATCCGTTGTGCTCCTCGACAGGAACAACAACAACAGCGTAGAGGCGAGCGAGCGATAAAGATAGCCGGTGAAAGAGCTCCGTGAAGGTTCTGCTTGATAGAGAAAGGGGCGGTTGCCGAGTATTCGAAAGCAGGAGGCGTCATCGATCAAGGGGTAGCACGAAGAAGGGGGATGGCGAGGTCCAAGCTCATCTCGTCCGTCTTGCAATATCTCTTCCTTTATTTTCCTCCGTTCAATCGCATCAGTCTAGCCCGATACCTCCGCAGGAATAATGGTGTTATTGCGTTTCTGGCACCGCGAGGGACCGAGGGTGAATTTTCTTTAATATCCCCGCAGTGGACGCCATGCTTCCCAACCACCTGAGAGGACACCTGATTTAAAGCGCCATCTGTTTAGACCTTTCCGGAATTTTTCTTTTAAGCAATCGGAACACTGTAGGTGGAATTTTAACATCCCTTCAGTGAGCGCCATGTTTCTTGACTATGTGAATGCACAGCTGATTTAAAGCGCCATTTTGTAGATTTTTTCCGGAATTTTTCTTTTAAACAATCGGAATACTGCAGGGGGAATTTTAACATCCCTTTAGTGAGCGCCGTGTTTCTTGACTATGTGAATGGACAGCTGATTTAAAGCGCCATTTTGTAGACTTTTACCGGAAATCTTTTTTAAACAATCAGAAAATTGTAAGGGGAAATTTTCTGTAACATCCCTCCAGTGAACGCCATGTTTCTTAACCACTTGAGAGGACAACTGAATTAAAGCGCCATCTTTCGAGTTCTTTCAGAATTTTTCTTTTAAATGATCGGAAGACTGCAGGGGGAGTTTTCTTTAACATCCCTCCAGTGGACGCCATGTTTCTCGACTGCGTGAAAGGACAGCTGATTTAAAGCGCAATTTTGTAGACTTTTTCCGGAATTCTTCTTTTCAACAATCGGAAGACTGCAAGGGGAATTTTCTTTAATATCCCTCCAGTGGACGCCACATTTCTTAACTGTACTATTTCGTTGGAAAACTAATTACTTCGATACCCAAGAGGAGTACATCTTCTTGAGACTTCTAAAGAAACCACGAGACTGTCTTTTTATACACACACACATAGTTACTATTTCTTCCATTATATAATACATATTGGTTAGCAGCAAAAATATTAGCAATTATTTTCTCAAAATTTGTTAAATGTAAAATATTAGCTAAGTAACGGAATTATCAGCGACGCTGTGGCGGCCATAGAATTCTCTGGAATATTCTGGATTTCTATAGAAATATCGATGAAGCTTTGATTTAGGTATTTTTCCAGAAAGTCTTTGATAAGGCAGTATAACCTGTATTTCCATCTCGTTTTGAGCGGACGGAAAATTGTATAAGCTATACTTTCTTGAGCTTTTTAAAAAGCACGTGTGACACTGGCCGATGCTATTCCAGTGCAGCCGCTCTCGAGGCGAAGGACGTTTCAAAGAGGCCAGATTAAACATTCCTTTATTATTCATTCTGAATATATTTCCGGGGGACCGGTTTTTCCAGCTTCGAGCTCATATTTATTTGAGAAATATCGTTTTCAGTGCGCCGTGCCTGCATCGAACCTCCATCCTGCCGAGTCCCTTCGTCCGCATTAATAAATCTTTCCGAGGAGCTGGGGAGCCGTCGCTTCTGCTCTAGTAGCTGTCTTTTAGGTTGCTCTCGCAAGTTCTTGCGGAAATCGCTGCGGAGAGCTTTACTGATCTTCCTGTTGCCTATCCTGCTTGCTAAATAATGAAAGATATGGTACGGACGTGGGAAAAATAACTTTTGTGCCCGCCACGTTTGCGAGATCAATCAATAACGCTTCTTTCCGAACTGTTGTGCTCTTCGACGTGGACTTTGCAGCATCTTCTTACGCTTTCTGAAAATGTTTCATACTCGCTCCATAACTCGAAGTTTATTTACATCCGTTTATTGTTAACACGTTGACTGCCACACGAATTTTATGTGGTACATGCAAGTCTTGTCTATTTTATTCATACAAACGATCAAAGTTAATAATACTAGTTGCAAGTTACTTGATCACGAAGTTTGCACTGTACACTATAATTTCATTTATTTCAGAACGAATAAATTGATTTCTAGTGACATTAATTTTATGAAAATCATTTCTAGCAAATCAGTAGCGCCGGTCATCGGTGACCACCATGGCAGACAACGTATTAATTGAAGCAATGGCGATGCAGTTTATAATCCAATAAGGTAAATGCAAGTGTCAAAACATGGCGGCCAGCACACTTGAAACACTTGGCAGTACATTTATTATTTTCTCCTATTTTTGAGCTTTCTAAAAATGTTTAATGCTCGATTTATGGCTCAGAGTTTCTTTACGTCCGTTTATTGTTAATTGGAGCAATGCTGAAATA
>CM052085.1:6410677-6423181 GCA_028453745.1 Agapostemon virescens
TAACTAGACATTGTAATTGAACATTGCACAATGTAATTAAACATCGTACAATATAATTAAGCACTGCACAATATAAATGAACGTTGTATAATGTAATTTAACATTGCACACTGTAATTGAACATTGTACAATATAACTAGACATTGTAATTAAACATTGTACAATGTAATTAAACATCGTACAATGTAACTAAGCACTGCACAATATAAATGAACGTTGTACAATGTCATTAAACATTGTACATTGTAATTGAACATTGTACAATATAACTAGACATTGTAATTGAACATTGCACAATGTAATTAAACATCGTACAATATAATTAAGCACTGCACAATATAAATGAACGTTGTATAATGTAATTTAACATTGCACACTGTAATTGAACATTGTACAATATAACTAGACATTGTAATTGAACATTGTACAATGTGATTAAACATCGTACAATGTAACTAAGCACTGCACAATATAAATGAACGTTGTACAATGTAATTAAACATTGCACACTGTATTGAACATTGTACAATATAACTAGACATTGTAATTGAACATTGCACACTGTAATTAAACATCGTACAATGTAACTAAGCACTGCACAATATAAATGAACGTTGTACAATGTAATTAAACATTGCACACTGTAATTGAATATAAATAAGAAATGTAATTCCTGATGAGAAGAACGAAGAAACTTCATTCGAAATAGATTCTAGATCAGAAATAGCTTGATTTCTGAAACCACAGAAATACGATTCCTCAACGGAAAGAACAATGAAAATAGATTTAAGAATTATTCTAGATCAGAAGTAGCAGGATTTTAGCATTAAAATTGTTACAAGTGCAAAGTATTTTAAGACCGAACGGAAACAGTGTAGCTAGAAAATGCCACGACCGTTTACGGTCTGGTCAGCTAGCTAGATATCAAAGCAACTCATCTTCTCGCGGATCGTAACTGGCCAAATGAGTTACGGTCGGAACGCGTGCTTGTATGGGACGATAAAAGTTGCATAAAATGATAAACCGACGCGTACAGGGGAGATGGCCACCGAGGTTTTACGGTTCTCTGGAAAAGGTAATGCCATAAGATCGGACATGTATAAAGCGAAACGACTGCGAGCTATGTTTAAAACGCGGGTCTCCCAGATTTAGACGTTTCTCAAACAATCGAATTATCGTTGCGCCGTGACGGCGTATGCTTTACGATGACTCGAACCCCGTATACCTTAAGAATGATCCTGGTTGATTACATCCTAGAGTCGGTGTTGCGCAACGCTGCAACGTAAGAGCCGGCTGGCAAACAGTATGGGAGATGCCACGCGGCTGGTTGTTAGGTAAATCGGAGCTATTTCCGGAGAGTTGCCGTTGCGGCGTTACCCAACAGACCCCTTCCGATTTTTATGGACCTCCGCGACACCATGGAATGACCGAAGAGAAAGGATTTAAAATCTTTAATCGTCGCTTTCAGAAACAAACGATTTTATCGGTGCTACATTGTTATACACTTTCTTTTATAACGCGAGCTGTAAATATTTAAATTTTAGTTCTACTTAAATTTTACTTATTTCATTCATTATTTCAACTACAATCATATTCGCGAGTTTGATCGAGTACTTTCTACTAGAAACACAATAAAGGATTTTCATTTGTTTATGTAAGGATAGACAAATAAATTGTTAAAATGAAGACGTCTCAGTACTTGCAATCTAATATACTGATTTATATTACAAGCTAAAATATTGTTTGCCAACAAAATGTATACTGTTTCCAATAAGAACAATTTGTTTTTAATACCTTTGAAATTGCGTGGAATTAATACCTTTGAATTTTTGCAAAATTGAGAGTAAAGTTCGCTCAAAATAGGAAAGAAGGTAATAGCAATGGCGTACCAAATTGTGTGCAATGAACAGCTTTCTTTTTCTCTTGAATGCAAAATAGAGAGTAAAGTTCGCTCAAAATAGAAGAAAACCTAATGACAATGCCGTAGAAAATTACATGCAACAGGATTTAACTTGCCTTTGATCTTTTACCGCGTCCGACTAGTTAGCGGGATGAACCGCTTTGTATGTTATAATGTAAATCCGCAAACGCGCCGAAATTACTTCGAATCGAATTTGACCTCGATTATTGTCCACACAGAAACGCGGATCACTCGTATAATCGAATTCGACATCGATTTAGGGTCTGCCTCATTCCGGGCTTACACGCGGCTGACCACAATGCGACCGAATCCACTTTGCACTTGCCGAAACCTGATCCTCGGTTACTTAATTCTGTATTTATTCGTGTCTGGCCACACGTCCACCGAATCTACTTTGATACCGGTTTCTCCAAGCAAAACATTCACCACTTCCGTTTAATATGTTTTATAATTAGACAGCAGATGTACATTATTCTAAAATAGACGAGAACATCTTTTATTTTTATATACGATTTTGAAATGGTTAGTGTTTTTAATTTAAATTGTTTAAAAACCTGTATTCAGATATTCTCGAATTTTTGGAGCAGGAAAAATAGGATAAGAGTAGTCAATGTGATTAGTTGTTTATTTTATAATTATTTCTTGCAAACTCACTGAAAATTTTTGTTATGTACAGAATTCGTGAGAAATTCTGCAAGTTTCTTCGTAGAAGTGAAGCTTCGCAATGTCCGACTTCGCGAGCTTCGAAAGAGAAATAAATTTGAAAATTATGCTCGACATTTTATTTATGAAAACGTGCAGAATGTTTATTTTAAACGCAACGTTGAGTAGGATGGAAATGCGTGAATAATGGTGCTTCATAATTGTGTAACAGTATCGGCGATCATGGTATAGTCTGCAGTGAGGAATTCGCGAAATGCGCATTTGCAAATCCAATGCGATAAATTCGGTTTTATGTGAGCAGTTAAGTGAAATGAACGGACTGTGAGTTTTATTGAATTTTATTTCTTGCGCTAGAAGTTCTATTAAAGTCGGAAGCTGTAAATGGATAAACGTATGCAATGTCAGAAATTCAGCCAGTATTTCACTCGAATGAAAGTGAGACACAATTTTATTTTCTGCAACGGTATGAAGACTCCTTTAAGCATCCACAGTTCGAGAAAGTTTCTAATATACGCTCAAATACAAGGCAGAATAAAATTGAATACACTTCGTGATTTTCTGTCCCATATGCTTCTAGAGAAAATTACATTCTTTTGCAAAATTGAAATTGCTTTATGAAAATATTAGAAGATTTATTTAAATTTAATAAAAATGTCCGAGTAAAGAAGTACTTTCAAGGGGCATATTATTTTACATATTCAGATCATGTTACAAGTGAAGAGTGAATTTAAATACAAATTTATTGTACCTTATTTTTATAAAAATTCCTAATGACATTTCTATATTATAAAAATGTATTTCTTTATTTTACATTTTTTACATACTGCATACGCTTTGCATACTTAGGTTTAAATGCACATGCAATAACATATTGTAGATGCCATGTTCGTGCGGCATATTTATTTCATTAATGTGAATCCATTCAAAAATCAAGCTGTGATCAAATTTTTCTTTATTTTTAAAATAATAATCTTTCAAAAAATATTCTTTATTTCTTTAATTATAATTGTTGACGTCGAGGCAAGCAATCACATTTTAGAACTGTCGAATCGCGTTGACACGCAAATATCCAAGCTGCCCTGCAGCAAGCTTTAAGGGTTCCTTAAGCTAAATTCGACAATAATTTCCGTCAGCCCTTCGACCTGCATTCACTCGACACGGTTAACAAATTTCCAGTTCACCTCACGCGGAAAAGAGAATTTTCCTCACTACCAACCAAGGGAGCGACGAAATGAATGTGAAACAAAGATGAGAACATCGTAGAAGATCGTTGACCTCTGCTACTCGTCACATTTGACCATCAAGATCGTGAAACCACCGCAGTTTCATCAAGACGTTGGACTTGTTAGCTAAGTGTTTCAATATTGTACAATAACTTACTCGCAGTAAAGCTTTTGACCAACCAATTATTACTACATTTTACCCAAACTTTACAGAACATCGTAGAACAATGTTGACCTTAGACCATCGTTGATCTTTGCTACATCTGACCATCGTAATCGTGAAACCACCGAAGTTTCACTAAGACGCTCAACTTGTTAGCCGAGGGTTTCAACATTGTACAATAACTTCTTCGTAGCATAGTCTTTGATCCACCAACCATTAGCACATTTTGTCCGAATTTTATAAAACATTGACAAACATAGTTGAGCGTACTTCATCGTTGACTTTAGAATTGTGGCCGTGGCACGTTATTAGATGCACAGGCAGAGCGTATGCCAATTTACAGGTCGATTGGAATCGAAATGCGAAAGATACGCTGGTCGGAAGAATCCAGCAACCCTCAAAGTTCTGAAATGGGACTTCCAGTTCCGCAAAAGGTCAAAAAATATAGTTTCGCCGATTCGTTTTTCGCCTAACTTTGACTACAAGTAACTGGGTGCATAGGCAGCGTGTATACCAAATTTCAGCTGGATCGGAATCGAATTGTGGCCGTGGCTCGACTTTGAATTTTTGGGCGTGGTCAAAATCGCGTAATTGGGCAAAATGGGGTTCATAAAGGACAGCATCCTTGGGTCCCCTGAAATGCTAGCCTCGATGTCAGACATATTTCTTAAAGAGGAAGGTTTGGGGAAGATTTTAGCGTTTGAACCATGTCGATAGCGCTGATAGTTTCGCCAGGACACGCTTGCAAAGATTCGCTAATTGTGGCCGTGGCGCGACTTTGAATTTTTGGTGAAGAAATCTAAAGCGGTTATTTTTATAGTTCCCTAAGTTGCTTTATAACTCGCTGGGTTGCAGTAGAAAAAGACTAGTTTATGTTAAAACGGTGGGTGGATCAACTGCCTCGAGTAAGAAGTAAAAACGTGCTGACATACGGTTGACAGATCGATGACAACGTTGGCAACTGCTTCGCGTCGAATTCACGCGAGATGGCTCGCGGCCATAGCCGCAGATGTTTCGAGTTTAATAGAATCGCGTCTGAACACGCCACGACCACAACTACTTCGCATTAGCGCTGCGCGCCGCTGTTTGCAAATCGGCCGTAATTAATTTCCGCGCTGAAATTTCGGCGTTGCTGTTCGTCGAGCCAGAGAAGCGATTTCAGAAACTACAATTTGCTTGCGGAGCCGTGCGATTAAATATGCAGCAAGATTACTAGTGAGAAAACTCTTTGGTTCCCTAAGATTGTAATTTTTCTTCCGTTAAATCCTCGGAAAATATCTACTTTATAAAGTTACGTTTCCATGCGTATGAATGAAGCTCTGTGGATGGCGTTTTCTCTCAAATTTCTATGTGACGTGCTCTTGAATAACCTTGAGTAATTACAATCGCTTAGAGTACTATTAACAATTTGTAATCATTTATAAATGTCTGTCTAGAGGAAATCTCTCGCTCTTGGTAATGTGGCTTGTTTTGTTGTGGAAGGTATTATAATAGTTAATTGATGATGTACTGTTATAACTGCATAAAGCCGCTACGAAATGATTGTCATATTATATAAATTTTCTTCTTAACATATTGTTACATATAATGTCATCATTTTAAAAATCTAGTAGTTATTTCAGTAGAGATGACTAAGCTGTAAATCTTTAACAAGACGAAAAATTGTACGACAATATTCATAAATTGTTGCGTTTATGTTCTTACGTTTCTGTTGTTCCAGATATTACCTATTCACTCTTGTCAGGAATATCACGATATTGATTCTGTCAAGTATTGACAGAAAACGTGTTTGCGATAAGGAATTTCGAACGTTGTGTACCTTACAAGATGAGAATAGCATAGTTGTAGACGTTCAATATCATGTTTACAGAAAGAATTCTATTTCAGAACGTACCTACGAGTTTCTAAATTTACAGCGACAACAATTCAAAACTGAAACGTGGAAAAAGTTTAAAAATCTTCTACCTGTACTTTACAACGAATAAAAAGATTGAGTAAAGATCCGGGAGTGAGCTATAAATATTGACAAATATAAAACTATAAAAATGGTCCTTCGTCCGAGTGTACCGAGTAATATCACCAAATTAAAAAGATTGCTAAAAAGGCTAAATTATGAACATCGACAAGTATAAAATTGTAAAAATGGCCCTTCGTCCGATTGTACCGAGTAATATCACCAAATTAAAAAGATTGCTAAGAAGGCTAAATTATGAACATCGACTAGTATAAAATTGTAAAAATGGTCCTTCGTCCGAGGGTACCGAGTAATTTCACCAAATAAAAAGATTGACAAAAGGACCAAGTTCTGAACATCCTCAACTATAAAATTATAAAAATGGCCCTTCGTCCGATTGTACCGAGTAATTTCACTAAATAAAGAGATCGCTAAAAATGCTAAATTTTGAACATCGACAATTAAGAAATTGTAAAAATGGCCAATTGAAAAATTGTAAAAATAACCCTTCGTCCGTGATAATTTCACCGAATAAAAATACCAGCGAATGCTTTCAAATATCGACAACAATAAATAGTAAAAATGGTACTATTCCCGACGTTCTAGCAGTTCTACGGCGTCATTCACCGACCACTCCCGACGACGTCGAAGAGGTTGAACGGTGACACGTTGTCGGTCCGTCAAGAAAGCGACAGCCTTAAAGCATCGGTCTCGGTTTATCTCGGTCGACGCGCGTGGCATCTTTTCCTTGTGCTCGGTCCCCGTGTCAAGCGAATGACGCTGTTTCCGGTATTTATATAAGTCTAGCTGGCAGCCGAAGGAGCGATCGCAGGGGCTGCATTTCCGCTGGCATTTCTATGCCGTAGGATCGCGGGAAATCCGAGGCGGAATGTGTGCACGCACAGACGCGAAATCCGATCCCGAGGATTCTTCAAGATAGACATTTGCGAGATCCTATCAGAGATTTTATATGCGCCAGTGAATAAGAATGGGCGCGGACGGATCCGTGCGAGGGAAGACGAGGACGTCTCTCGGCATCTCGACGTCTCTGCTTGTATCTTCGTTGGCCGCATGATTGTTATACGAACCGATCGCCTGGAGCCCAGCTGGAAGATTCGCGAGCGGAAGACGCGGCGGAATATCGAGCGAAGAGGGCAGAGCCTCCAGTGTTGACACTGGATTCGAGTGAACTCGAACGCGAAAAAACTGCTCGGTCGTCTGGAAACGGCGCCACGAAACGTATCGACGATCCTCCGCGCTTTTGTCAGTCGTTTATCCGATTCCGCGGGTTTTATTAATTGACGCTTTTACGAGCGGAATCGGCCCGGCGCTCTGTCTTCGCCGCAGAGGCCGACGCAAAAAGAGAACTCCGTCGACGGATAACATCGCACAGCCTGGCCCCGTCCACTCGTTTCTGTTTGTCTCTACGTCCAGCCTCCCTTTCGCGGGATGATCGACGGTTTGCTCTTTACGCTCCGCGAGATTCTGTCCTTCTTTTTCATCGGCGCGTAAACAGAGAGAAAACTCGCGGAGGAAAAACATCTGGACAATTCGAAGCGGATCGGCGACCACGAAACACGGGCTGCAATCGGAAACGGGGAAATTGATGTTACTGCGGGGATTATTAGCTCGGCGATAAGTGAAAACATTGCTGGTTTGTTTCGCTTTCGGAGATTTTGCGAGAAGTGCGGTGTATCTGGGCGAGAGATTAGGTGAACCGGAGGATGTCGACGATGGACTTTCGAGCTTCCTCACGGGACGAATTTTTGTTTGGTTGTTGGGTATTTTTATTCGCCTGTGGTATAATATGTACATATTAATCTAGTGCAAGATTTTTTGTAATTAACAAACAAGAATAAAAATATTTGTGTGCGAATAAAATAGAGCGCTTGAATTCGATATGCTATGTGCTTGATCAACAACGAAGTTTTAAATATTGTAGATAATTTAAATTAACTCGTCTTACCTATATGTATATTATTACGAAGGACGTTCGTGTCCGGCAAAACACGCTTTGACTTTCTATACCGCGCGTCTGTCCGTGGCGTTTTCGAAGAGGTATTTTTGCAGAAGCCTGCGGGTGTTTCTTCAAGAGACTTCTGTTCGATCGAGGAGATCAAAGCTGACACCGCGACAACGACGACGAGATATAATAACGAAAAAAATAAGAATAAAACGATCGTTCCTCGAAGGCGAGAAAGGAAGAGTACGCGACAACGGCGTGTTCCTCCCCCTCCGACCATACCGCGAGTCTTTATTTTCATTTCGCCGCACGGCCATTTATTTCCCACCCTTTGAATTTCCTCGTAAAGTCTCGCGGCGGCCGTAATTTTTCCACATTTTCCTTCGTTAAAGCCCCCTGCGCAGATTGACCCGGCCGAAGTAATTCGTTTTCCGCGTCACGCGGCGATGAGAATGGATAGCAACGATTCCGTGCCCGTGAGAAAATTCAAAATTGCCATTATACGGCCGACGGAAGGAGGCCGATGGGTAATCCTCTTATCGCTCGCAGGCCTCCGTTGTGCGGTGCCGCGATCCTCGCCAATTACTGGCATGAATCGCGAAAATGAATAGAGGGATAAATGAAAGAATCGCCGCGACGCCGGGTAAATAAGCGTTCCGCCCGACAACCGGCGGTTCGCCTCGGGGAACGGGTAGTCTCGGTCAGCCGGAAACCGACGGACAAGAAGAAGAGGAGGAACCGGGCGGACTGTTTCAATCAGAAACATTTTTTCAGCGAAACATACAAAAAGACGGCCGCTTTGAAGGCTGCGCGGATCGTACAACAAGATGCGTACAACAGAATAATTAATACTAGAACCACCGGACTGGTCAAAATGAAGTGGAAGAGAAGAAAAGGAAGGAAGCGTTTCGTCCTTCGAAGACTGCGTCGAATGTTGCACAAAATGCGTACAGCAGAATAATTAACACATTGAGCGCCGGCGACATATAAGCCATTCGATTAATTATGAGCTGATTTGCTTGTTTCTGAACAACGAGTAGCTAATGAAAATATTTAAAACCTTACACAAATTCGTAAAATAGTATACTTTGATTGAATATTCGTCATGTACGATTTAATAGAAACAAAATCGTTCAAGCTTTCGGATTGAATTCAAGTGACAAACTTACGAAACCCGCATTATAGCGGGACCGGCGCTCAATGTGTTAATACTAGAACCACCGGGCTGATCAAAATGAAGTAGGAGGGGAGAAAAGGAAGGGAACGTTTCGTCCTACGAAGGCTTCGCCGAACGTACAACAAAATGCGTACAACAGAATAATTAATACTAGAATCACCGAACCGGTCAAAATGAAGTATGAAAGGAGAAAAAGAAGACCTGCTGCAGGAAGGCAGAAAGACCACCTAGAAGACATGTATATGAATCAGAGGCGGATCAGGTACTAGCGAGAAAGTCGTCCTGCTGTCCCTCTGTTGACGAGAGCAGGAGATAGAGTCGCCACAAATATTTTCACGAAAACCATTTAACCAAGATTGTTCGTTAAAGCACATTGTCGTTATTGTAAAATATTGCGCACACAGTGTCCCAAAAATATTCGAGTTTCTCCGAATACTACCGTAATCGTCAGCCATTTTAATCAGACACACTTTTATCAGTTAAAAATATATACGATCGTCCGCTCCGGAGGCCGCACCAAACGCATAGTATAAAACGCGTCGTTAGTATCGTAAGGTTGCCGTTTTTCTCAAGCTTCGAGCAATTTCTGTGATATATAGGCAACATTGATCTTCGCAAGCGGGTTTCCGGGCTGCTGATAAATAATCCTCGGTGACACAATTTGTCAGAGGGGCACGGCCGAGAGCCAGATCATAGGTTGCCGCATCTTTTGAGAAATCGGCGAACAAGGGGGAAGAAAGTTCGCTAACTTCCGACAGGTGGGAGCGTTTTCTTAACGGAGGGTCTTTGCACGGGGAATAATTAATCGTTCGGTCTTATCGCGACTGGCTAACGTTCTCCGTAGCGCGATACAAGAAAGACCTCGTTCCGGTCCAGCTACGGTTATTTCCAAGATGAATTTCTTTCAAAGCGATCCGTAAGAAATAGAAAGAGAGAGAGATAGAGGAAGAGAGTACTTTTGGTCGATTGTTCCCAAGTAGTCGCTGAGAATAATTTAATGCTCCAATTTGCACGAACTTAATGGCTGCCTTCGTCCGGCGACAAATTAATCCACCGAGCAACATTTTTGCGGAAGGACGACATCCGTCGCGACGCGGCATTTGGATTACTCGAAGAAGTTTGCCTCCAGAAATTCTTCCCTTTTCGAGGACCATCCTGTGACCAAACTGTCGTTTTTGAATCCTTCGGACATGGCCAGTTTGCACAGGGCGTGTCAATACTGACAGTATTCGCTTCGATACCTCCTCGAAGGATCATCTTCCTTTTCTCAGGAAGGACTGTATGTGACGAAGTTCGCGAGGACTAATTGCTGAGTCAATAAAACTGGAATGCGCACAAAATGGCCGAGAACGATTGTGGGTTAACTCTTTGGGAATGCCTCTAAAAAGTTTCAAGTTAAAATTTATATTATCGAAGTTGCTATGCGAAAATACGAACTCCTCCCGATAAGACAGAATAGTTTTCGCATAAATATTCGTAGCTCGCTAACAACGATTAACCTGCATACACAATTTCATCGCAGCTATTTGTTTCAATAAAAACGATAAATTAGCCGGCTTGCTCGAAAGAGAAGAAACAAGAAATTACGCAACAGCAGACGAAAAACTACACGAGAATGCACTCGGGAAGTTGCGGATCTAATTTCAGGGAAAATTTTCGCGGTGCGTCGAGGGCAAAAATGATTGATCCGACGCGACGTTCGCATAATTAACGACTCTGCTCGCTGGCAGCCCGCAGATCGTCGTGGAACATGCGCGGAAATTGCAAGTCGGAGAAGTTTGATGTCTTCGCCTCGGAGGCGTTGACGTGTCGCCGAGATAGCAATCCGCGTTGAAGTTCGGGATAAAACGTCTCGAAAAATTCGCGAAATGCGATATCGCCTGCAAAGAAAGAGCGAGACGCGATCGGAATCCGCGAAACGTGAACCGGGACAGGGATTCGTTCGATCGCGGACTCCGTTGAAAAGCTTTTCCGCAAATTCGAAAGCTGGTCCCTGCTCGCGCGGAAAAATATTCGCGCGGACGAGGGTTTGCATTCGCAGATACATTCCGGTTAGCCTGCTCTCTCCGTCGCTGCTTTGTTCGCCTTTCCGCCGTCGTTCTGGCGTGCTCGACGTAACGACGGACAGTGTAAACGAAAACAAAGCAAAAACCGGTGTTATAACTATTAAGCTCGTGCTGCGGTTGACCCGGACAGCGCTGTTTTTGAGGAAGGTCCTTTATTGCATTGTACGCGTTCGAATAGAAAGCTTGCCCTTTTCTCTTCTCTTCTTTTTTCGTGACAGCATACGTATCGCGATGCTCCGATGAATTTAATACATGAATATCAATTCGAAAAAGTACGCGGCAGAGAGTCGCCAGCACAAAACGAACGGACCATAGGTTTAAACGACGTTTGTCTTTTCGAAAAATATTTCGCGCGCACACGAAACGCGTATGAATAGAATTTCTTTCTCGCTTTTCTACAGTGGAGCGAATTTATTTTTCAGTGAGAATTCAGTTTTGAACACTGTGTCCGGAGTTCTCACGGGATTTTTTTTTGTAATGTTTATTAAAAATTGTGGACATTTGAAAGACTTTTATTTTATGTTTAATGTTGAACTCGATGCTTTAAAAAGAATTATTATGCAACCGTGTTCGTAAATTCTTCTCACACCTGGGATTTATTTTTGAATATTTTATTATGAATTCGCGGCATTTTTAATGAGAATTAATTACAGTTTATTATTTGCTGCTTTTATTTATTTCCAAGGAATACTGGCATTATACATGTAATAATGAAATACATGTAAATGCAATAATATATAAAGCGCAAGTCAAGAGTAGAGATATTGAAGATGAGGGGGTTTAATATGAAACGATTAAAACAGTGATATTTTTTAAACTGAGTGGCAGTGATGATCAATTTACAATTTCAGTAGCCAATTTTAAAATTGTTAAACATGACGATGAAGTTTCTAATAGTTTCTGCCTACACGATCAGAAGAAACGACGTAACGTTTCGTAAAGCAACAAGTGACAATAAACAACTACACAATTGTTTATAAAATAAAGATTTACCAGTCCAGTGTCGGTTTGTAAAAGTGCCACGAGCTATGTCGAGATTTGTAGTATTTTTTCTCTGAAACGTAACCAGAGGAAACGATGTAACATTTCGTCAACCAACAACTGACAAAAACAGTTGCATAAATATTTATAAAACGTGCATCAACCGTTCCAGTGGCTGTTTCTAAAAATGCAAAGGGTCCCGTTGAAAATGATACCTTTCCTCTGAAAAAAAAACAATCCGAGGAAATGGTTTAATATTTTTTAAACCAACAGGTGACTATAAACAATCGTACAAACGTATATAGTATGCTAAACGTTACAACGAAGTTTGTAGTACTTACTCACTAAAGAGAATATAAAAGAAAAGGATTTCATACTTTTTAAACTAGCAGG
>CM052085.1:6423581-6453837 GCA_028453745.1 Agapostemon virescens
GAATCCACCGTTCCAGCGAGCTTTTCTAAAAATTCCAAGTGTAACAAAGAGGTTTGTAGTACTTACTCCGTAAAAAGAAAATCAGAGGAAACGATGTAATATTTTTTAAACCAACAGGTGACTATAAACAATCGTACAAACGTATATAGGACACGAATCCACCGTTTCAGCGAGCATTTCTAAAAATTCCAAGTGTAATAACGAGGTTTGTAGTACATACTTTCTAAAAAGAAGATCAGAGGAAACGATGTAATATTTTTTAAACCAACAGATGACTATAAACAATCGTACAAACGTATATAGGACACGAATCCACAGTTCCAGCGAGCATTTCTAAAATTGCTAAACGTTACAACGAAGTTTGTAGTACTTATTCTCTAAAGAGAATATGAAAGAAAAGGATTCCATACTATTTAAAGTAGCAAGTGACTACAAACAATCGTATAAACGTATACAGATCACGAAACCCCAATTCCAGCGAGAATTTCTAAAAACACCAAGCGTTTCGACGACATTTTTAATACTTCCTCTCTAAAACGAAGATCAGAGTAAACGATTTAATATTTTTAAATTAAAAGCGTTCCGATTCTCTCCAGCGAAAAGCTGGATGAATTATCGCGCCTCCGTTGTCCCGGATATATAAGGATCGTTCGTCTAGTTATCGACAGGATATTACACGAAGATGGATATTATCGAGGATCGTATAAAAAGCTGATTAGCTAAAAAATAACTGAAACAAATGTGTTCGCAGCGATCACCGATGGATCTCTTGTATCAACATCGACTCTCGGTGTACTTTGACAGCCACTGGCTCGTTTCAGCTTCTGCACGGCCGAGTTTTGAATACATCAGCCGGTTATGCGGGTGGCATCGAGAGATCTCGCTATCGTCGTTTCCCCCTGTGTCCTCGTAATGCCGGTGATTTACATAGAAATTTGCGAGCCGCGGCTTCGGATGCCGGTGTTTTAAATACGAGCTCGCGATTGGAATAGTTGCCGCGCACTTCGCTGCCACGAGGGTTCGTTGGAATAACTCTGCAACGCCGTTTCTGCTGCAACCTCTCGCCCACCGTTGCGTTGGCATAATTTTATGGGAACGACGGTGCAACAACCGACGCAACGGTGGTGTTGCCGGAATATTATCGACGTGTTTCTCGAGAGAGAGAGCAGGCGTATTCTTGCGGAATAACTTCCTTACGCCGGTGCGGCACGATCGTGCTTGAACCGGTTCGAGTTTACTTTCTTCGAGACCGTTTGCCTCCAATCCCTGTTAATTTGTTTGTTAATACATTCTCGGCGGTGTGCGCGTGCACGAACGACCAGGGTTCGTGGCAAAATTTAGTTACACGCGGAATAATATTTGTAGAGAGACGAAGAACCGCGTTTCTCGCATTTCGCTGTGCAATTAATTTGTTTCGTTTCTTTACGACCTGCGATGTGTGTTTTAAATATTTGCCACGGCAAGAAATGTATTTCTATTGAAAATTTTTTGAAATTTATCGCTTGTACCATTTTTTGATAGCCATCGTGGGGAAGGAAATACGTTACGATTTGATAGACGCAATATTTTTGCAATTAATTTATTGACATTGCATTAAAATGAGACGTGGAACTATATCTGCCGACGTACAAATATTATTTTCATTAATCATTTGCATTCGGTGCTTTTATTTTTATTCGGAATTCTTACTCTGAAAATGCACTCGGCTAGAAATATTTAATAAAGATTGAAAGATTAAGCGCGCTTAACGCATTTACGAGTTTTAATAATTTATTAGACGGAAACTTGAATAGTGCAAGAATTATTTCGAATTGTGAGACGAAAGTTTTTAATAGACGTCGTCGATTATATGGGTCGAATGTTGCATCAGCCTCGTATTGAATATTTCAGGCTTCAGCAAACATCGTCGGAGTCTTGATCTTATTAATCGGAATGAATTACCGTCTCTCCGTTATCGATTTTTCATCTCCGGATTAACCGTGGGTTTCCGTCGAACGTAGGATTCCTATTTCTAGTAATAAATTATTAACAAAGAAGGAAACATCGACGAGCACGGATGAGAAAGAAATCATAAGGTCAGGGGTTAGCCGGATGAAAATACTGCGAGCATGCTCGCAGTCTGTTTGGCATGCTTTCGTAGTTAATCCTTAGTTAGAGAAGTTAGGCTTAAAAGTGCACGGGCTCGGATATCCTTACCGCTGATGCCGTAAGGGAACGCGATATTCATTAATTCTACGTCTGAAATTACCATTATCGATACGTACTTTAACAACGTTCCAACGATTCGTTATGTTCGTTGAACATAAATGTTTTCCATAATTATTACGGCGTCTGCCTTCGTAACAGTGATACGTTAGATTAAAACGAAAAGAAACGTCTGCGCAGCGTGCAGCAACATTTTAATTAACGTTTCTTCAAGCACAAATATTTTACCATTCAGCGTTTTCCATTAGCAGTACTTGCAAAATAAATCTTCAAACGTGCTCAAACACGAATATCGTTTGTACTACAATTTTAATTAACCTTTGCGAGATATTATTTCGGAGTTACGCGAAAAGAATCATTCTTTTGCGGAACGTTCGCAAAAGAGTTTATTCGATATTCTCCTTTGAGACTGTGATTTTCAGATTTAAATACGTCGGATTAACGTGTAATTCGCAGCGTCGTCTTAAATTCATACAACGGTCCAATCCGTATCTACGCAATCCTCGTTACAACAGTTTTAACTTCTGCCAATGATAAAGAAATCTGTTTTACGTGTACGACGAATTATTAAAAGGTATTAAAGTATTAAAATTTAACCCTTAGCGCTCGAATGGCTCCTCTGAGGCGACACTAAAAATTGCCATAATATTATTCAAAAGGAACTTTTACATCGCTATGTTTGCATTTAAGAAATCGTTAAGTATCGAAGTGAAGCGCGTACGAGAAATAGTAATAAATTTTATGTAGGTACAAAAATATCTCTAATTTTGGAATTAAAATTGCTTGGAGTGCAAAGGGTTAAACCAGAGCTGAAACTTTGTTGAACGCGTTATTAAAATGTCGCAGCTATTACGTGGCGGCCAACGTAACCTCAAATACTAATCTTTTACCCCCACGTGATACAGGGCGGGATTTCATCCCTCTCAGGGAGAACAACGCATGAAAATAGCTAAATTTCTGCCCGCAAAAAAACCAGCCAGTAGTTCCTTTCGTTCGCAAAAGTTTTCGGTACAATTTGTCCCAGGACACGTACGATATAACAGTGGATAGAATTTACTGTCCAGACGAAACATGGCGCCGTGGCCGAGGACAACGTTGCGGTTGCGACAACGAATTGAAGATACTGCGACCATTAAATTCTTCCTCGATCGTAAATCGATTAACGGCCACGACCACCTATAATTTCTCTGGGCGGGGGACCAGGGAGACCAAGAAAATTCTATGGCATCGCGTGGTATGAATTTGTAGCGCAGAGACGGTTTTGTTATTTGTTTCATTCATTTTATTCGTTCCAGGGTGAAATTCAAACGGCACGGTTCGTCCGAATAGCGAAATCGTGGTCAATACATTAAAACGTTGCTCGCTGCGAATAGAAATGGCATCGTTGAAACTTATAGTACCGCTTATTACGAACCTAACCTTAAACGTTTCGAAAACAAAATGGGGAATCTAATATGGCGGACGCGTACACTATATAATGTTTCGATCTGCTCGAAAAACAGTTACGGTAACGTTTTCGGGACTGCTGAATGCGAATCTGAACTTTGAAATAAAAATGGCGAAGCCAATAAGGTCTGGGTTAGGTCTCAGGTCAACGATCTCGGATCGTTGAAACTTATAGAACCGCTTATTAAGAACCTAACCTTAAACGTTTCGAAAACAAAATGGGGAATCTAATATGGCGGACGCGTACACTATATAATGTTTCGATCTGCTCGAAAAACAGTTACGGTAACGTTTTCGGGACTGCTGAATGCGAATCTGCACTTCGAAATAAAAATGGCGAACTCAACAAGGTGAAAAATGTATATTAAAAATTATTTGTTGCGTTCGCTAATTGACATATAGTTTTCGCTGTTGACGATTACAAATCTGAGTTGAAAATTTTGAAACTAAAATGTCGGATGCAATAGGAAAGACGCGTATATTAAAGGGTTGTTTTTAATTATTCAAAACGTGTAAAGATAGCTGCAATAAAGATGATCGCAATAGATTAAAGAATTTATAATATTCGCTTACCGTATATACCTAACGAAAAGTTAAATTTGAGGTTCGGCTATTGTTTCGCGATTTGGTCACACTATACGGCGATTAGGCCAGTCCGCGACTCGCACGTGGAACGCATTAACCCGCGAAACTGAAGCTCACCGCCACGGCACGAAACTAGAATTCATCGACGGAAGTTAATCGACTAACAAATCGTCAGGCGCTAAGGGTTTGCGGCGAAGCCGTCGGCCAACATGGCGAACGAGAGGCGAAACTAACTGCGCTCATTTTCCTACAATTCTCACGTAGGAAACTGAACGTGGTCTGTGTTTCGCGAACAACCCTCCCGGTGGCATATCCTGCGACTCGCGTGATTCGCGTTGCTGCAACTTGCCTGATATTAGCGAAAATGGACAATGGCGGTCTTCCGGAATAAAGCTAACGCGTTCGCTGCTGGCGTCGAGTTCGTGGCGGCCGCATTTCGCATTTTGCGCGGATTTTTGAGCAAAATAAAAATACTCTGCCCTACTGCGAACAACGGTATACCATCGACACCTAAAATTCTATTTTCACTGCTTTAAAACTTCAACTGACACGCACATTTTAGTTCTACGCGATATTAACCCTTTGCGCTCGAAGCTGTTTTAACTCGAAAACTTAAGCATCCCTTTAACTTCGCATATTTTCACTTCACATGATGTATTTCATCTTACACACGGGGATAATTTTACTATTACTCGTCCTTGCAGTAGTTACATTTTCACAAATTCCTTAGATACAAGCATAGCGATGTGAAAATTGTTTTAAACAGTGGTGTGGCAATTTTTACTGGCGCCTCGGAGTCGTCATTCGAGTGTAAAGGGTTAACATATTGAACGCTGGCGACATACGAGCCATTTCATTAATTATAAGATCGTTTGCTTGTTTCTGAACAATGAGTAGCTAAAGAAAATATTTAAATACATTTATACATTTTTGCAAAATAGTATATATTTTTTTAATATTCGTCATGTACAATTTAACAGAAACGCAATTCAATTCGGATTCAATTCAAGTGACAGACGTGTACGAACCCGCGGGGCGTGCGCTCAATGTGTTAACTTCGGTGTTAACGCGTGTGTCAACACTTTTATTACTAGTCCAGCATCCTCTAAAATTCTGATTAACACAGTTTATTCGAAGAACCACCGGTGAAGGAATTCTCTTTCAAGTTTCGCTTGTTTCGATGCGTCTTAACCCTTTGTCTGCTAATTGCATATATATGCGTCCAGCAAAGGCTATCGACGAGAAAACGTATGTACCTTGCTGTTTAGCAATGGGAAAAAACAAAATCTTATTTATTTTGTCAGTAATACTCCTTATCTTAAGCTCGTTTCATCTATATCCAGACAGTTGTAATTGTTGAATTTTTATACTATTATTTGCTGCTGTTAAACCTTAACCCTTTGCAGTCCAGGCAATTTTAATTCCTAACTCGAGGCATTTTACTGTCCTGTGAAAACTCCATTGCACGTGGATAATTTCCTTTCGTGCATATCAAATTTATTAATCGTATGGCAACACTTCAATTCTTCCTAGCTCTTCTTCTTAATTACAAACATTTGTAATGTACGAATTGTTTTGAATAATAGTCTGACGATTTTTAGAGAAGCTATTGGAGTGCTAAGGGTTGAAACTGCACGAGAAAGTATTCAGTCCCATGTTAACCCTTTGCCCTGCAACACCATGTCGAGCAGTGTCTAATAAATATCTACATCAATAATTTCCCATAAACCGAAATAACATTCTACGTTCTTAGCAAAGCACGGAGGCACAAAACAGAACTTGCAACGTCTCCGAAAAAACGTTCGAAAACCAAGTAGTTACCTTAGCCATGAAATACAGCGGGTGATTAAACAATTGTTTGATGCATCGAAGTTTCCCATCAAATTCCATCCACCGTCTTGCAGTATCGAAAAACCGCCTAATCACCGCGAATGCCGGGAATTTCGCGGTTCAATTATAACTTGCGGATGGTATCAGCGCGCTATGCACCAGGGATTAAAGTGTTTTCGGTGGAAGGATTAAACAGCGGGGATGACGAAGCAGTTCGTGCAAAGTTAGCCGCCCTCGGTTAACCGTGAATTTCTTTCCCTTATCGGAGCGCGATCGAAAAGTCTGAAGGAGCTCGGCTCAACATTGTTGAACGCGGGAAAGTTCGTTTCGTCGACGGCGAGCGGTGAGAGGCGGGCGCAACAAGTTTTGCAGCGTAGCGCAAATTACGCGCGTTAAACAAACCGTTTCATAACGGTGTAGACCGCAAAATCGCGAGTCCAACTGTTTCTTCTTTTGTTCCGTTTCGCGGGTGCCGGCAACGCCGGTTAACGAGCTGCTTACGCCTCCAGCCACCTTGCCAATTTAGCTCGTTCGGCCAGCAATAAACTCGATTCCCTTGCTCAACGGCGGCAGCGTCGTTTTCACGGTTTTCGGAACGTTTCACGGGGAAAATGCCACCGGGAACTCGGTTTTCTTGCCGACGTTGTTTGTCGTCCGTACGGTTCTATATTACCCTCCAACTGATGCGCCACTGGCTCACCCCGTTGTTAAATTCTCTCTGCTTCGGAAACTCTCCGGAATTTTTTTGCAAACATCCGGCACTGGCCCGTGCAGAATACAACCGCATACGATTTACGATCGTCGTAACGGCTCGTGTGTGGCCATCACGGCATAGACTCGTTGTTAATGGTTGCGCGGAACGGATGCTTTTTGGTACCGCGGAACGGGGCTGAAATTCTATACGGGTCGAATGATTTTATTTAATGCGGGCGAAATTAAGATTTCTGGCTACTGCAACGACAACTCAATTTCCTTTCGTATCTGTTTTAGTCTCTGTTTTAGACCGCTAGTTTTCCTATGGTGGAACTGTGGACGATTTACGGCGGTCGTAAAAGACCTCGCCTGGCAATGGCAGCGTAGAAACGTTGCTAATGGTGACGTAGAATGTTGTACACTGGTGCAGAAGAAGGATTGAAAACTTAAAATGTCTGACGCATAGTTATCCTTCAACCTTCTTGTAGTCTCCAGATATGAACGGAATTGAGTGCAACGAATATATTAGCGTACAAATTTATTTAAAAAAATGAACATGTATATGGTCTATATATGGATGTTATGGCAGTCAAAGTGTTAAAGATATGATGCATATACTTTAACTTTAATAATTTTAGAATGAAGTTATTCATAACTAAATTGTAATTTTTCTTAAAGATATGATGGATACACTTTAATATTAATAATTCACTTTAATGATTAATAATGCAATTGAGTGTGCTCGAGTCACTACAGCGAAGCATCGTAATGTAAGATGACATCCGGAAAGCCACTATAGTGGCGCATCGTGGCTAAGAGGTTAATTTAGATAATCGAGATTCTACTGCAGCAACGATACCAACGATACCATTGGTACTAAAGGGCTGACTACACGAACGACTACTCTAGTAGATTGTGCCGCGGTTGTGAAATGTTCGGACGTAGATGATATTTCCAGTCGGTCGATGCTTCCGAGTTGGAACAGCTCCGAGTACAAAGGACGCGCAATTTCCACCGCAAACGAACAAGCTGGTTTCCCAAACGGGAGAGGTTCGAGGAGCGCTTTCTAAGAGCCGGCTGAAAAACTTTTCGTTCTAAGTATGCGGGCAGAGGCATCCTTATTGTCGTGGCTCCCTCGACAAATGGGAATCGCTCCTGGAAGATCCGTATTGTCGCGGATCCGTTCGGGAGTGACTGTGCACGCGCGATAGTGACATCATTCCGACTGTCAGCGACCACCGTGAAACGAGTCGATCAGAGTTCACCCATTCATCTTCACCTTTCCCATATTGTTCCGAAACCGCTTGTCCCCGGGCTCCGTGTCCCATCTCCATACCACTTTGTCCCGTGATCCTTTTTGTGCTCTCCTTGCGAAAGAGCCCTCTGTCATCTTTTTCCCTGATTTCCCGTGCATTCAGGCTCCGGCCCGCTTTATCCGAGCGCCCTTTGTCCCTTTTCCGCTCTTGCTCTCATTCAATCCTTCTCTAGACACAGACTTCGACGGAATCGTACACGGAACCCGAAAAAATACCGATTTTCACGCGCATTCGCCGAGATCGAACCGTTGGATTCACGGAGATTGCAAGTCTCCGATTCAACTTCCATCGACCGGAAAATATTTGTGCCTGTGTCGCTTTTTTCGTTACCCTCTAGGTCAATTGCTGGAACAACCCTTTTTAACACGTTGAATGCCACCGTGGTCACCGGTGACCGAAGCCATTGCGTCGTTTGAGAATGATTATCATTAAATTAATTGAGCATCGATTTATTATCGTGGAAGTTGACCAGATTTTAGCATCAGGTGGTAGTTTCATTATACAGTAACTAACAATTCTCTTTAACAGCACTGATCACTTCTGTAAATGTAATAAATGAAACTTATATGATGTACATAAAATTCGCTTGGCATTCAACGTGTTAACCCATAGCAGTACTCGCTTCCAAGGCGTCGCTGTGTTTAGAGTTCGCACTAGAACTACCGAGCACTAAAATAATATGCTTCTATAATAATGACAAGGTTGCATTTATTCAAATTTCGTACAACTTGTGTAGTGTGCTTCGATGGAAAGATGTATTTAAAAAAGTGTCTCGAATGGTGCAGCAATCGTTCAATCGCTGTCAGCAATGCATAGAAAACTCGAGGAACTACCACATCAACCCTTAACCTCTTAGGCACGGTTGAATTTTGCGCGGTGCTGTTTCTCTGTACGGCAGAGTTCAACCCGAATTACGTGTAAATGATACAGCACTGCAATATGTGACGAATAATGCTGTCCTCTACACTAGTACATTGGAATGAAGTGTTTGATCATAAAATTATAATTTTTCTTAAAAATATGATACACGTATGTTGACTTTAACAATTTACTTTAATAATTAATGATACAATTTTAGTGGCGCGTCGTTCAGAGAGATGGCATCCGCGAAAGCCACTATAATGGCGCGTCGTACAAGAAGATCATTCTTAAACGACGTGTTAAGGATCAAACCTTGTCAGTATATTTTACGGCACTGAATAAGAGAAAAATATTGTGTAAATGTGTTACATATTTATTTAATGCCCTAAGTAAAGCATATAGAAGGAACTAGATCGAACTAGAATCGAAGGAACTGAAGGACTGCGGAACCTGAACCTTTTCGCCGAAAAATCAGCAGTTTGTACATAATGAATAATGGCGAATTAATTCACCCTCGGTTCCTCCGCGTGAGCAACGACGTTGACGACACTTTCGAGGACCGATGGGAAACCGATAACCCCTTCCTTCGAATGTGTTCCTCGATTTACATAAATATATCACGTCCCCGTCCCTTCGGGTCGCTCGAGGACCGATCGAACCGAACCGAACCGAGCTGAAAAATCGATCCGAAAGATTTACATCACAAAAGGGCGCGCCCTTCGGCAACCCCGGGACAGCGGAGCGTGCGTGTCGCGTCTCGTAATCCCTTCGTCGCGAAATTTAGCGGAAAAATACGCGAGCTCGACCCCTATAAATTTCCCGGCCGTCCGGAAACCGTCTGAAATCGACCTGCGTTCAACTCGCATTAAAAAGAAAAAAAAACGATATGGGAACACGATTTCATCCCTCGGAAATTCGTCGCGTAAGCAGGGTAGTTTTTCGAAGACTCGCCGAAGCGGACGCAACGATAAAAAATAACGAAATATTTCGCGTTCGCGTAATTCGGTTTGCAGATTTAACGAGCGTGCGTCTGCGGGGCGATCGACGCCGATGTGTGTTTGCCATCCGCTCTGCAATTACAGACGCTGCGTTTACACGGGGAAATATTCAATGCGACGTAATTGATACGGGCGACATAAAGTTCGGATGAAAGTGATGACCGTCGACGGCGGCAGGGTGTCCTTTTAGTTTAAATCAGGTTACATTCGCTTTAATTCGAAGGCCGGTTCTTTTTTAACATGGTTCCCGGTGGGAGTTTCCCATTCCTTGAATACTTGAAAATATGACAAATACGAGTGACAATTCACTTATTCGTTAAATTATTTCTTTAGGCAGTCCTAAAAATGCTCCAGTCCCTCGAAAGAGGAGATTCGTAGACATATAGCGAAACACTTTCTCTTTCCCGAAAATGTCACCCACTGCTGCGTTCCGAACTATTAACCCTTTGCACTCGAAGCTGTTTTAACTAAAATAACAAAGCGTTTCTCCAGAGGAAGATATTTTAATTCTACATTGTTTAATTCTTGTTGTGCATATGAAATCTTTTTACTGTTACTCGTCTTTGCAATAATTAAATTTTTGTCGATTTCTTAGATACAAAGATAGCAATGTTAAAATTGTTTCAAATAATAGCATGCCAATTTTTCGCAGCGCCCCAAAATCGACAATCGAGTGCTAAGGATTGACAAAACCATTCCAACCAATTATCATTGGCTGATTTGGAAAACGTCCGTCGTAGCCGCTTTCCGATTGGTCCGCGTGTTTCGCCAATAACTCAAAAACGAAACGCCCAATCGCGAATTGGCAAAGAAAATGGTATCTCAGAATAGGTTCTGCAATCACCCCAGTCCTAAAATATTTCCTGGACACGTCTTTTATTTAAAAAAGAACTGACTAAGGATTTAAACAGATACATTCTCGTTACATTCATAATGTTCCACGTTTTGTGCTCTTCATGCGGCAAACGACGCAGCATCTCGCTTACGTAATAATTATTTATTTATTTAAATGTGATCGACTTCGCTATCCACTCTGTTCCACGGGCAAACTTCGACTGCACTCGATCGTCTGTCGGTACAACCGTTCCGTAACAACCCCTATCTTCTATTATTTTCTTAAGGGTAGTTCACCATCAATTCTTCATTATGGCGACTCCATATGGACAACCGCCGTGACAATAATATCAGATGAAACTTTTCGTAAACCTCGACAAAGGTTTTCCATATTTTGAAGCAGTGTGTGCCCACAAGGGGTAAGGAATTTCTATCCCAGCTTTTGCAAGTCAGGCTATTCGAAAGGTATAATCTTTTCAGGATGCAGCGTCGTTCGACGGACCAGACAGAGATTCCCGATCGAAAACCGCTGTCCCGCCGGCGTAGCGTCTTCGGTTGCGAAATTTAATATACCTGTCGCGCCGTTCGCTGTCTGCGGAACTATGTTTCATCAGCGAATTCCGACTGGACTTATCGTGGCTGAGCGGACGAGTGTGTGTCGGCGACGTACAATGGATTGGCCCTCCCCGTTCATTGTGTCGGCCTCGCGGTTAATAAGAGGGGGTGAGGCATCCCTTCGTATCTTCCCCGTGCGTGTGTCCACGTCCACGCGCGTTCGCCACGAGGCAGAAAGAGAGAGAGAGAAAGAGAGAGCAGGAGAGACGCTGGAAATCCACCTATGGATACCTATATGCGGGTCATGGCGCATGTCAGGCCCGAGAGGGTGCGGCACCGGTAACTCGAGGACTAAACCGCGTCAGGGCGGATCCATCCTTTTCTATGCTCGATCGTGTTTTCCCGTGTGTTCGACTCCAGGCAAGTCTGCCAGGCACACTTGCTCGGCTCTGAGTTGCCCCGTTTCGTCATTCAACCTCGAATTGAAAGCTTCAATGTTGGGGAAAAGAAAGACACTGTAGATTTAACACAGGACTGGTTTCTTCTGGAAAAATATTAACACTGCTGACTGCCACGTCGCCACCCATATATGGAATATATACTCCAAACTGTCAACCCTTGCGTCAATTAATGAGCACTTTCAATTTCTTCTTAATTATTTTTTAATCTTTTTGTTGACAAATAGCGAGAGAATAGATTCTTAATTCCACTAGACAGTTTTAATGTTAATTATTAAATTCATAATGTGATAAACAGTATGGGTGACGGAATTATTTGTCCATTTTTAAAAATAAATTTTTATATTAATATATATTCGGTGCACTCGATTTAGTTCGTATCTGGGGACTATAAGAAGATTCAAGGATAACTGTGTGTCAGACATTTTAACCCTTTAACCCTTTAAAAATTCGATTTTTAACGTAGTACAATTGACAAAGTCATTTTTTGACTGAATACGATGATATTACGATTATGTTGACTTTAATCGTGCAACAACCAGTAATTTCAGTGCTCAATTTTTATAACTTAGTTGTAAGCTGTCGACAAGAACGTTGAAGAAGAATTAATAAGAAATTAAAACTGTTTATCACATTAAGAATTTATTAATTAACATTAAAAATGTCTAGTGGAATTAAGAGTCTATTCTCTCGCTATTTGTCAACAAAAAGATTAAAGAATAATTAAGAAGAAAATGAAAGTGGTTGGCCAAGTACTCATTAATTGACGCAAGGGTTGACAGTTTGAGGTCTAGCAACTTGAACAATTTTATGTTAGGTTAGAGGGTATAATATCGATGATGCTTTCAATCAAATTCGCTCCTTCGGGGTACACAATTTACGTTGAATTTTCTCATTTCGCATCGCTCACAATTAGCTAAATGGATTATCCGAGTGCGCCCGGCCCGTTTCCATCGATATTGAAACAATCGATCAGTTTGTCCACCGCTCGATCCTCTTCACCCCATCTTCCGATCACCTTTCTCCGCGAATCAGCTTTCAACTCTCGATTCGCAGACGCTTTTAGCGAGATCGCGAAAATTCTTCCTCCGGTTGACCTTCGCAGTATCAGATTCCTGCGCAGCTCTTTGTACTCTCCGTCAAACCTTATTCTCCTTCTCCCCATCGCCCGACTACTCTCTCTTCCCCGGTTGGATCTACACGAGATAAGCATGCTCGTTTTAGATGGAATACGATCCGGATCATCCGGTTCCTTCAATTTTCACAATTCCGCCCCAGGTGAAAATCGAACTGCAGGAAATCCGACACGAACAGCCCTGTTTCTTCTTACTTCCCCGGAAAATCCGTGTGTCACGGGTCCCCCGTTTCCCTTATCTATGCTCGTACTGTCGTAAAATCGATCGGCCAGATAGCGAAGTGCCACAGAAACGATTCTCCTGCGATTCTTCCGCCGTTCCGCTTTCTAATTTTTACCAATCAACGAACTTCTTCGAGCAAATCTTTTCCAACAGGATCGAACCCGTTGCACCACAATTTTAACTTAGTCCACGATATTAAAAACATTTATAGTACACTAGATTCAAATTTGCATTCATCGCTTGTCTACATTTACTTCAATGCTTAACACATTAACTGTCCAACAGACGGCCTCAAAAATTCCATAAAATCAAGTTAATGTATTTAATGAAGCAACGATTGAAAACTATAAACGTATGGCATATAGTCATCTATCAACCTTCTTGTATTCTTCAGATATCAATTAAATTGAATGCAACGAATATATCAACGTACAAATTTATTTTTAAGCATGGACAAATAATTCTGTCACCCATATATGGGTGACGTGGCAGTCAACGTGTTAAATATTAATATCATAGCCGCAGAATTTTATTCTGAAACTAAAATATATAATATTCGTATTCGACTGATTATGTTTGAAATCCCCACCACAAGAAATTGAAATTTATATTCAGCACTTGTCTACATTTATTTCAATGCTTAAATATTAATACCATAGCTGCAGAATTTTGTTTCGAAATAAAAGAAATACAATATTCGTATTCGACTGATTACGTTTGAAATCCTCATCACAAGACATTCAAATTTGTATTAAACGCTTGTCTACATTTATTTCAATGTTTAAATGTTAATATCATAGCCGCAGAATTTACTTTGAAACTAAAAAATATAATATTCGTATTCGACTGATTACGTTTGAAATCCCCATCACAAGAAATTGAAATTTATATTCAGCACTTGTCTACATTTATTTCAATGCTTAAATATTAATACCATAGCTGCAGAATTTTGTTTCGAAATAAAAGAAATACAATATTCGTATTCGACTGATTACGTTTGAAATCCTCATCACAAGACATTAAAATTTGTATTAAACACTTGTCTACATTTATTTCAATGCTTAAATATTAATATCATAGCCACAGAATTTTGTTTTGTAATTAAAAAATATAATATTAGTGTTCGACTGATTACGTTTGAAATCTCCATCCCAAGAAATTGAAATTTATGTTCAGCCCTTGTCTACGTTTGTTTAAATGCTTAATACATTAACATCGCTGTTGCAGAATTTTATTTGGGAACTAAAGAACAGGATAACATCCGTATTTAACAGACTACGTCTGAAATCTCGTTCGCGAGTCTGACTCGATATTCCACAGCAGGGGCTTAAAATGATCGAGGGAGGGTGGGTGAGTTTTGCATAATCGATCTCCAGTCACTTTCCTCTGATTCCAAGCAGCTTCCCATCCTTCGTTGCGTGCTCGGTGATCCAGCGTTTACATTCATTAACAAAACAAAGCCCGGGAATCTCGATTTATCCACGCTTCGTTCACGGAATCACGCGAGAAGCTGAATCGACGGGATCGCAGACCGGTTGACCCTAACCTTCGGGAGAGGAATGAGATTTTCCCGTGGCCTTTCCACCGAGCTTGCCAACTTTTCTCATTCTACAACGACCGGCGTGCTCCGTGGCTACGTCGATATCGAGAGAAACGAGTTTCGCAAAAGCAGCTGACCACCCGTCACCGAGTCGCGTTTTGCGAGCGTCGCTCAATTCGTTCGCGGATTGTCTTGCGTACACTATCTTCTCAAAAAATAATAAAACTTGTTCAATAACCCAGATTTAACGCGACTTATATTACAATTCTGCTGTTAGACGCAGGAGAGTCTGTGTCGAAAACGATACCCGTTGCGGAGTGAAAATGCGGCGCCATTTTGCTTAGCTTTCGCGTCACATATTATTTACCTTTAAACAAAAATATGCAACTATGCATTAGCAAATGACTCGTTTAACCCATTTGTGCTTTTCTGTTTCAATCGAATCTATTGAAATAGTGAGAATATTTTTTAATATTATATAAATTATCTGTATCATATTAATTTGTAAATTTGATACCTCCTTGTTTCCTCCTTTCTCTCATTCTAAAAATAAATGTATATATATTGTTTATTTAATTTCCCCGTGGTCAGTCACTTTATCCCAAGCAACACATAATTGAATAAATAAATCTAACAAATAAATAAATTTCTGTTATTCAAGACAACCGTTTCCCTTATTAGCTTCTTCACAGTAAGATGAACTAGGCAACAACGCATAATTTCGTCCATGGAATTATGAACGGAACTCTAATTACTATAGCCGTAAAATAAATTGTATCACGAGGGGTTAGCTCAGACTACGCCGCAAGCCCCTGACAAGATTCAATTAGCTTTCAGAAACCGATGTTGCCCGCGCTTCGTATTTCGTCGGTTAACTGTTTTGTTGAACAGACATTCTGTACCAGTTATGTCTTCTGTTATAGTCACTTCTGTGGCTACTATCCTTCTCTGTTGAAAGAGTCACGGGGAGTCCATTTAACGCGTTGAACGCGGAGCCATTTTGCCTAGCTTTCACACAACATTTTATTTGCCTTTAACACTTTGAGGCACGGTGGTATTAAAACCTTCTTAATTCCTAAAAATGCACGGTGGGGTATTTTCTAACCCACCTTGCGCAATTGCGGAATGAAAAGATCTTGTAAAAATGTAACTATTATGGTAGCTGACTCGATTTTTTTTTAATGGACTTACGCCACTTCCAAAATAAACGGCTCATTTGTGCTTTTCCCGTCCAATCGAATCCATTAAAATAGAGTGAATATTTCTTAACATATTAAACGCCGGCGACATATGAGCCATTTAATTATGAGCTCATTTGCTTGTTTCTGAACAGTGAGTAGCTAAGGAAAATATTTAAAACGTTATACATTTCCGTAAAATAATATATTTTGATTGAATATTCGTCATGTACAATTTAATGGAAACAAAATCGTTCAAGCTTTTGGATTTAATTTGAGTAACAGACTTACAAAACCCGCACTATTGCGGGGCCGGCGCTCAATGTGTTAACATCCTATGAATTATATATAACATATTAATTTGTAAATTTGACGCCACCAGTCCCCAGGGACTGACATAGCGTTTGACGTGTTAATAATCGCTGGTCGAATCGGAAAGTTACAATCTCCGCGAATCTCGCTGGGATCGCGGAAAACGCGTGCGATTATTTTGGCGATAAGTGGCTTCGGAGAAATATCGCGATGGTCGAACGCAAGAATATTCGATTAAAAACTATCACACCCCCGCCCTTCGCGAATCCTACGTCGAACGACAATCCTCGACGCCGTTGGATCCCGGATTAATGCAAATCCCCGCGCATGTTTATTCAACGGATATAACTCCGCTCGATGGAACTCGCCCGCTAATAAGACCTTCCGCGTCACCGTCGAATTAATGCGGAATCGTCGCCGCTCCGAATCCGCTCCGAATCCGCTCGAATCGACGTGGACGCTCGGACGAGTTTACCGAGGACTCGCGAGCAGATAAGGCTACAGCCCGAGGCAATCGACCTCGGAAGTTAGGCGACTCCATGCAGCCGATGCGAACGTCGACCCGAATTTAGCGAGTCCGGCGATTCAGCTCGGAGCACGCACGCTGGACCGAGCCAGTTATTTTAATACAAAATCATATTCGCTGGGATATGCAGAATTTTTGCAATTCAAAGAGAAGGTCTCGAGGTTCCCAGTGATCTCGATCGATTTGCTTCGTCGGTGTATGTGCTCCCAGCCATTCTTCTGATTAGTATCGCCGCGGTGTGCATACACTGCTCGCAAATAGACGGTGCATTTTATGCATTTTATGCATTTATTATGAAAACAATTGGATCGTAAGCGAAACGGTAGAAGCATTTCGAAAATTGGAATATTCTGTTGCAATATTTTCAGCTTATTGCAATTATTATGAATACTGGCTCGTACAATTCGGAAACAATGCGGTCGATTTTCATTCCGCACGAAAGTGCACTCCGGTCTATTCGTTGCTAACTTTAAAAATTATTTATTTAGTCTATACAGCCGTTGCTATTATTCACAAGGGTTTTTTGAGATATATAAGTAACCTCCAATTTTTTTAGTAATATGCACACTGCGCACTATGAAGTTCGCGTAAACCTTCTTCGTTCATGAACCACCATCATGTTTTAACCAAGCTATTCTAAAATGTGCAGGAACATTGCCAATGTCTTTTTAAGTCCACAGAGTACCCACAGAAGGATGATTACACCAGGCCACTGCTTTACGATGACGCGAAGCCCATTCATTGCCCGAGACCGGCAGTGAAAGTTGCCCAGTTCAAGAACAAATGAATTTTTAATTTTCAATCAGCTGAAAACGGGATAATTGTGATCGAGCGAGTCGAAGGGTCGATCATTCACCCCCCGAAGGTTCGCTAAAGGTTCAACGAAGGTTCGCAGCATTTCCACTCCCTTCCCCCCAATTCGATCCCGTCGATATTTCGTCGTAGAGACAGTTTGATCCTTTGTATCAACACAGAGACCTGTTTCCGGCAAATGGATTTCAATTATGCATGAGACGCTACAAAAGTGTTTACGGACACACGAAATTGCGGGCCCGCGAAGGTAGCGCTAGGGAAACTTCGCTTACAACTTCGGAGGCTACTGTTTCTCAGGCTGATTCGATTTTGAAAGTAACTCGAAGGAAATGGGTCGTGAAAGAAAGCAGCGAGCTCTGCTTGCGAGTTCGCACGAGCGTAGAATTTCGATCCAAAAAGTATGCGAAAAGAAACCGCGTATTATCGCATTCTGTGCGTCCTCGAAGCGATTTTAAAGCAGGAGATGAAACTTATTTCTTATGATAAATTGAATGGAGGATATAACAACGTTGTAATATAGTTGTAATAATATATGTATGATAAACAACGTAACAATTCTTCTTTAAGAATATTTGTGGCACTATTTTGTGCAGAAACCATGTGTTGTCGCATTTTGTGCCTCGTTATGGCTCGAGGCGATTTTAAAGCAGGAGATGAAATTTATTTCTTATGGAATTTGATAAATTGATTAGAGGATGTAATAACGTTATCTCGAAGTATCCCGATGCTTCTAGCTAGCTATTGTGACTTTAAACAAACTTTTCTCAAAAAACATAAAACATGTCTTGAAATTCTTCTTTAAGAATATTTGTGGCACTATTTTGTGCAGAAACCATGTGTTGTCGCATTTTGTGCCTCGTTATGGCTTCCTTGAGGCGATTTTAAAGCAGGAGATGAAATTTATTTCTTAGGAAATTTTTATAAATTGAATGGGGGATGTAATAATGTTGCCTCGAAGTATCCCAATACTTCTACCTAGAGTTGTTGTAACTTTAAACAAACTTTTCTCGAAAAAGGTAGATCATATCTTGAAATTTTTATTTAACAATATCTGTGTCACTATTCTGTACAGAAACCACGTGTTGTCGCATTTTGTGCCTCGTTATGACTTCCTCGAGGCGATTTTAAAGCAGGAAATGAAATTTATTTCGTAAGATAAATTGAATGGAGGATATAACAAAGTTGCCTCGAAGTATCCCGATGCTTCTACTATTCTACCTACAATCGTTATAACTTTAACCAAACTTTTCTTAGGAGGAAATCTTTCTAGAGATTTCGAAACAAATTTTCTGCCCTCCTAATTTCAATCTTTTCTTCTATTTTATCCAAAAGAATAATAAAAATAAATTGTTTAGAAATGGTTTTCTCATCAACCGAATAAACCGAACTTCGCAGTTCCTCAGATTTATCTGCCCGGGATGACCCGTTTTACTTCATTGTCTAATTTTTTATCGATCCTCGCGTATTCAGCGTAGATTTTGTATCCAGGAAGGAGGCAGGAAGGAACCGCGCGTGATCGGGTTTTGTACTTCGCGGTGGCGTTCTCCTGGCGATTCGAGGAAACAGGAGACGAAGTTTATTTCTTTAGGAAATTTGATAAATTGAAAGAAGCTTATAACGGCGTTACCTTGAAGTATGCTGATGCTTCTACCGGTTGGCGAGCACGGTTCTACGGACCGCGGCACTCATAAATCATTCTAGCGTGTGTATTCCGAGAGGGATACTCAAATTAGTAGTTCGAAGGCTACTATATTCGAAAACGCGTCTATCCTAAATATAACTTGCGAAACTGGATCGCAAAAGGAGCAAACGTTGTTTCTTTTCACGGAGAAATTATGACGCGAGACAATTTTCCCAAGAATACCTCGCACACCCTTCGTTTTTCCAAATTAATTAATTCCTCGTCGTCAAACTGACATAATGCTAACGGAAATTAATGCAACGAAATTTATAATCGTAAACGTGCAACCATCCGAGCCCGACAACTAACGAAGCACGCGGTTCATTCAATATCCACGGAAAATGTGGGGAAATTGACACAACAAGCAGACAAGAGTTAAATAACCAAGAGCTAATTAACAGTTTGCGATCTCCACGGCTCGAAATTAAATCGACACCATTCTTCAAAATTTTTCATCGTTCTACCAGTGAAAAAACTGAGCCCCACACAGATTGCGTCCCTCGTTAATCATTTTGTCGAGCGAACTCGTTAAATTCCGCGAGAGAAGCATGAATTACGAGTTCGAAGATAATTAGATCTGAAAGTGACTACTCTAAAAATGATTTATACAATCCGAGTGCTAATGGTACGAATAAATGTCCGACTGTCTCTCGTTAATCACCATTAAGCTTCTTTAAACGGTATCTGTCTGTATTGGGTTGTTCGGAAAGTAATTTTGTTTTTTCCCGACAGAGGATTTAATTGTATTTTTTTGCAACTTCAGTTTTTTGCCAGCAAAGACCAAAAATTTTATGAGCGTGGAATCATGCTACTACGAGAAAGATGGCAAAAAGTATTGGACCAGAATGGCCAATAAATAATTTAATAAAATATTTGTTCATTATACGAAAATTGTTTTTCATTTTCACAAGAAAAAAACGAAATTACTTTCCGAACAACCCAATAATTTCGGTCAGTTTCAGATAAAATAACAGCATTGATCATTTTCTCGGTTGTTTTTCAGACAACTTGTAAGTGCACCGGTAATTTTCCGAGTCTTTCATTGCGTTACTTTCTTCCGATATATCAAGTGGCTTTCGATGGAAGAAAAATGCCGAGGTTCGAGCGCGTTCGAAGGGACGGCATCGGAAAAATCATGAAAACCAGTGAAAAGCGAAGCTTTTAAACTATTGCCGAGGTTACACCGAAAGCGTATCGGTTCACCAATTAATTCGGCGTACTGGGAATCGAGTCGACCCAGTCCATTGATCGTACGACCAAGCGGAAAGCATTTTCCCGCAATTTTTCGCATTCGTGAAAATTGAACGTGTGTCCCGGCAGCTGATTTGTGCGACGTGGAAGCTGCAGGAAACGCTGCATCGTAAATAAATTTGAGCACGCGAATTGGAAACGAACGCGTTTCATGGTGAATTAGATAAAGCTACCTCCGTTTATCGATCGAAGAACAATATGGAAGTGCCAAACGAGGAAACGGGGACGAAACAATTCTCCAGACCGACGTGACAAAACGAAGAATCCGCGAGCATTGTCAGAGATCGCGACGCATCGGTCTTGTTGCAGTGCATATGATATCTAATTGAATGAACTGCCTTCGCAGAGTTTCCTCAGTCATCCCAGCTCGAATCTGCAAGTGATAGCGAGACTTTCAGGTAAATAATCAAGGCAACGAGAGATCGTAGATTTCGCAGTGGATCGTAGCTTGACTAAGAGCATGTCTTCGGAGGATAATAGTGTCCTCGCTGCTGGAATTCAATGGTCGTCCTCTGATTCGTTGCATGTTTGTCCTATAGTCGTTTAGATTACGCTTTAACGCGATATCCGAGAACAAAGATCCCGCAGAACCTCGGGGGAAATTTCTGTAAAATAAATTCCTCGAATGGTGAATATTTTCGTCGATTTTCATAGACAACAGCGACGTTCTCGTTCGAGGTTTTTTCAATTTTTCTGAAGCAGTAAAGGGATAAAATATGGCTTTAGAAGCAGCACGAAGTGGCGGAACAGCTGACATTATTAAAAACATGTGGAATATTAAAATTAACTGAGAGATTACTGCTTCGACCATTCTGTTACACTCTTATTCTCGGAATCCTCGCGAAATAAAGTTTCCTGGAATATTCTCATTTGAAATAGTAAAATGCTGCTAGCACATAAGTTGAAGTTGATATATATATACTTTCCAGTGGCACACGATGGTTAATTTTAAAACGGAATTAAGTTTGTTAGGATATTATTAAAAATATTAAAATATAGGTAGCACAAAAGTTGAAATTGATGTATAGCTAATTTCCAACTTGAAAACGAAATTAGATTTGCTGGAGTAATCTCAAAAGACATGAAAATGCAGTTAAGACTTAGTTCTTCACGGTGATTAACTTAGAATACGAAATTATATGGAACGATGAAACGAGGAAATACTTTCGGAGCTGCATTTAAGAAACGGAATTCAGTTTGCTAGAATATTATTAAGGATATTAAAATACAGATAGCACAAAAATTGAAGTTGCTGCATAGCTAATTTCCAGTGCCACGCGGTGGCCAATTTGAAAACGAAGTTAAGTTTGCTGGAGTGATCTCAAAGACATAAAAATGCTTTGAAAAACGAAATTATGGGAAGAACACAAGTCGAAATTACTGTACAGCTATTTTTCGGAGCTGCGCGACGGATATACTTAAAAACCGTGCGGATTATGGCAGCAAAAGTGACGGCAACATCAACTATGCAGGATCTCTAAGTGGAGGCGACGCTAGTTTACGAGTTTATACAAAAACTGTGCAGTATAATGCGCTGTCCATGAAAGAGCAATCTACAGCAGCAAGGACTTCGGTAAATGAATGATTGCAGCTTGAATTTTCCATTGGCTATTTAGCGACTGCGAATGGAATTCCGGTATGAGTATTGATGCTGCTTTCAGCGACAATAATCCGCGCCATCGTTCAGTTTTGATCGGCAGTAGTATATGGAGGCGCAACGGCGCTGTAACACGGATTCTATTATTCTACCGTTTGCAGACGATAAATTTCAATATACACGGAGCATGATCAGGACTATACTGTGACGAACGACCCTCGGAAACGGTGAATTCTTGGCTGGGAAAAAAATATAGTAAACTACAGTCATTCTTTTAACGTCTTTTATCACCGAACGTACCGCAATCTGCTAAACGACTCCTTTCAAATTCTATATTTTTACAATTAATATAATTCTAATACTTTTTATTTACGAATATTGGGACTGTAAGATTTATTTCTTTGGATATGAGTTAATAAAAATTTATATAAACAAATTCTCGTTATTTCTGTAAAGTAATTTCAAACAATAGTCGCGTTTAGTGTTTTGTAAGTCTTAAAATTACACATTGCAATAAAAATCGCACGAAATCGATATAAATTGTGTCTCGCCATTTTGGTTAAACAATATGCACTAGTTTTAATTCTCTAAAGGAAAATTCCGTGGAAAATACACACTCAGTGTATTGATTTAATGTTCTTTAGAAAGCATTGAAATTTTAATATTTACCATTTTGTGCCTTCGATAATTCAGCGTGACTGGTTTCATCGATTCGTCAAATTCATTTATAAACAAGTCAAAATGGTACCGGTTACCTCTTCTTTCTCCCGTTACTGAAATTCTGAGAATATTCCCAGGAAAGCTTCTTTTTAAATAAAATTATGTTAGTCTAGCTTACTACTCGGTAGTTCCGGTGTTAAATAATACTTGGATCATGTTTATCGTGAATAATATTATGTTCATGGATATTACCAATAAAATGTTAGCTGTCTCGCTTGTTTACTACCTGAAGTAACAAATTTATAGTAACCTGCCGGAACAATTGCGTTACGAGGCCCGCAAATTTCCGTGCTGCGAGCTTGTTCCGAACGAACCAGCCCTCCGATCGTCCATTGCGAATTTCCGAAGATTCTCGCAGAGGGCTTGCTCCTCGAGGGACCGTTTTCGTCCTTCGTGCTCCGTTGACCACGATTAAGTGAGACCATTCTACCTCGGCCCGCGGAACGATTTTTCCATTCGCAACAAAAGAAGAGAGACAAAAAAAAAAGAAGAGAGATCGCGCTGCGATTTGCAAGGTGCACGCGAAACAACGTTTCCCGAGCGTGAATAGCAGGGAACACACTCGGTCTCTCGTTGAAAAAATAACGGCCACGAGAGCGAAAAATATGGAGAGAGCCCGTTGGCAATTTGCTCGTTGAAACCGAGCTAAATCATCGCCTGCGGGAGCTAACTATTGTTCGACCCGCAAAATTAACACCCTCCGGGCGCGTAGCCGAGCTAATTTTGGCTCTTCTGTTAATCAGCCCGCGTCCAGAAGTTATCGAATCGAATTCTGCCCGGAATGGCTGGCGGATTCATTAGAAAGTTGCTAATTGAGAGCGCACGCCTTAAGACAGCCGATAGCTGCGAACGAAATGCAGGCGCCTCGGATATTAGGCTCCTTCACCGGGGAAACTCGCGGCGGTTCGTCGGCCGTGAAGATAAAAATTTTTAAATACAATGTATATTTTGTATGTAAAGCGTTCGAAGGATGCACCGTTTGCCGATAAGCACTCGCAAAAAAGAAGCGAAGCATCGATTTAAAAAGAAATTTGTTTATCTTCGTACTCCGGAGCTTTGCTATTCCTTCTACCATAAAGGGAAGCTTAAAAGCAAGACTTTTTACGGGATATTGCAAAGCGATCTATTAAACAATTTACGGCGGACTTTACTCAAGGTTTATGCTCTATATCACGAGTCTTTTACGGTTTTTACAAATATTATACATTTCCTTTTATTCGTGCACAATGTCGAAGCGAAATTTTGTGGGGTATCGTAAATCTACATTGTTTCTATAACTATTAGATATCTTATTTTAGCGATGTAAAATGTCGAATGAGAAATTGCAAATTGGTATAATTTTAACTAAACTTTTTTAAAAATGCCTGATTATATCTTATATATTATATATTTTGTATCTTATGTCATATGTTGGTATATTCGGCTTTATTCTACTATATTCTTGGTTATTCTAGTATGTTTTTGTATATTCTGAAATATTATGGTGATTTCTAGTGTATTCTAGTCCATTTCGATATATCCTGCTGCATTCTACTATAATCTTGTATATTCTGTTATGTTATGTCACATGTTGGTATATTCTTCTTTATTCTAGTGTATCCTGGGATATTCTAGTATATTCTTGTATACTCTGAAATATTATGGTGCATTCTAGTACCTAATAGTCAATTCTTGTATATCCTGGTGCATTTAATATATTATTATATTTCCTGATAGATTCGAGTATAATCTTGTATATGCTGTTATGATATGTCACATGTTGGTATATTCTTCTTTATTCCAGTGTATTCTGGGATATTCTAGCTTATTTTTGTATACTCCGGGATAATATGATGCATTCTAGTACCTAATAGTCAATTCTTGTATATCCTGGTGCATTTAATATATTATTGTATTTCCTGGTAGATTCTAGTATAATCTTGTATATTCTGTTATGTTGTGTCACATGTTGGTATTGTATAATGCTTTATTCCAGTGTATTCTGGGATATTCTAGTATATTCTTGTACACTCTGAAATATTATGGTGCATTCTAGTACCTAATAGTCAATTCTTGTATATCCTGGTGCATTTAATATATTATTGTATTTCCTGGTAGATTCTAGCATATTGTTGTATATTCTGGTATCTTATGCCGTACGTTGGTTTATTCGGCTTTATTCCACTATATTCTTGGTTATTCTAGTATATTTTTGTATATTCTGAAATATTATGGTGATTTCTACTGTATTCTAGTCCATTTTGATGTATCCTGCTGCATTCTACTATAATCTTGTATATTCTGTTATGATATGGCATATGTTGGTATATTCAGCTTTATTCCAGTGTATTCTGGGATATTCTAGCTTATTTTTGTATACTCTGGGATAATATGATGCATTCTAGTACCTAATAGTCAATTCTTGTATATCCTGGTGCATTTCATATATTATTGTATTTCCTGGTAGATTCTAGTATAATCTTGTGTCATATGTTGGTAAAATTTATGACGCACTTGTCGAGAGCCTGGCCCATGACCGAATATTAGGCTCAGGTGGCCATCGATCGCGAAACAGAAGAAAGGTTAAACAATCACGCTGCAGCGATACGAATCAACGATTTGTTTTATTTTTATGTCAACTAATATTAGGGCGACCTACAACCTGCGTCTTCGTGGACTCGTCAATATCTTCGGGATACCGTGGATCTGAATATTTGATGGGAGACTTGACAGAAGAAATACTGTTTCTCAAGTCTTCGAGTTAACCCTTTGCTCCACAATATCGTGTCAAACGTAGATTCTGAACAGAGTCTGATAAATAATTAATTTCATTAAAATCAAGATAATATTCTATCTGGTTATTGTCAATTTACATTAATTGGAGAACATAGTTATAAATTTTATAATTTTATAACGGGATAGTTATAAATATTTATTTTCCTCTTAACAGATTGCGAACTGCATGGAATTTAAATCACTGCGACCGTAAAATAAATCGCAGGTCAAAGGATTAAATATTCGGTATATGTTTTTTGGCGCGCTGAACGAATAATATTAATTCGCGTATTTGTTTTTAAATATTCTCGTCGAGAGTGTGTGCAGCGAAAACGTTGGGGGGAGTGGGGGGCACTGCGGATTCCGTTCTGGAAACTGTGTTAATTACAACCGATAGCAAAGCAACCTACTTTGGGCACCAGCGAAATATTTAAAATATTTTTGCAATATTAAATTCTCAACGAGGACACACGATGGAAATGCAATACTGCGACAATTTCTCAAGGACCTTCGTGCACGCTCTTCATATCCGAGTATCCACTTGTCGAGGGTGTATATGTCCTTCATTTCACTCGCTCAATTGTTCTTGAAAATCTTGACGTTTCGAGTGGGGAAAAAGATGTTTTCGTAGATTGACGTTAAAGCTTTCAGTATTTTTTCAATCGTATTACGCGATTGCGAAGGTGTAATTTACTTTGGACTGTTACATCAAAGTGAAATTGTGACAGTATATATATATATATATCTATAGGTAATCGCTTGATCACCTATTTGCAGCATGGACATTAGATTTTAAAGCATCGCTGTTAAAACGTACTGCATCTCGTCCATTAACACCGTAAATTAGCCTCGTTAGCTGGTGCATTATTTTCTACCCGCAAATAATCCCTTTCATTTTTGTTTTACGTTCTGAATGGACAATAAAGGCGAATGTGTGCCATTAGCGTTAAAAGAAGAACGATGTTAAGCATCGCGGAACATTGTAATACTTTCTAGTGGATAAATGCACCTGAATAGTTAATCAATAATTCTGGTAGTTTTAGGAAGAACATTTTCGACCTGAATATTAAAAGTCTCTTAAACGCACAATTAAACAATCACACTTTTCACAATTTCTATGGTGTTAAACGGAAGCAGTGCCTGGTAGAGCATCAATAAATATGAACATATACGCAATCAGTAAGACCGGCACCATGGCGTCGTTTAAGAACGATTATTATTAAATTCATTGCATCGAACATCGATTAATTATTGTGGAAATTAACCAGATTGTAGTACGAGGTGAGAGCTTCGTTATACAATAATTAAAAATTCTCTTTAATTCACTGATCACTTTTATGAATGAAGTAAATGAAACTTGTCTGAAGTACACAAAATTAGCTCGGCATTCAACGTGTTAACCTCTTAGGCACTATGCGCCACTATAGTGGCTTTCGTGGATGCCATCTCTCTGAACAACGCGCAACTCAAATTGTATTATTAATTATTAAAGTAAATTGTTAAAGTCAATATAGGTGTACCATATCTTTAAGAAAAATTATAATTTTATGATCAAACACTTCATTCCAATGTACACTCGTGTAGAGAATAATATTATCCGTCACATATTGCAGAGCTGTATCATTTTCACGTAATTCGCGTTGAACTCTGCCGTACAGAGAAACAGCCCCACGGAAAATTCAGCCATGCCTAAGAGGTTAAGGCTGGTTGTAGGTTTAGGAACAAGTGTCCACTATCTTGCCCTAATCGTGCCCATAAAAGGTGAGAGATTTTCCCGGGACTTTCTATTAATTATCGCGAGCGAATACGTCATTGGAATCCGTGAATCTCGTCGGGCGAGCAGCGAACCCGAGCGTCGAGTTCCATGATCCTCTCGGTCCGGAGATCTACGCGAGAAACGAGCATAAGGTTCGCTAATTATAGACGGGGAACCTTAAACCCCACGATTCTGGGCACCGCTAAATTTATGGGCGTAATTACGATGTTCGGGTCTGACGCGCGACAACGGGCGATCGATCATGAGTCGGGGGTCGAGCGTCACGAGACTCGATGCATATTTACCCAAGCCCGTTCCGCTCCGAGTCATGGTTGTCACTCGGATAATACGGGTACTCTTTCCGTGGGATATGCAAATCATTCTCAAAGAGGCGAGAGAGAGAGAGACGGAGAGAGAGAGAGTTACTCAATACTTTGCACGCAAACTGTTTCCCCGAGCGATTCTTTCGCAGCGAATTTTGGGGAACAGTTGCTGAATGCATAATGATCCACGCCGTATCCGGTTCGTCAATATTGGATGTAGAGACGAGTGCTCTCCAATTAACGTCCCGTATGCATCCTGCTTCATTTGTCCACGACGACAAACATTACTTAATGTTTCAGTGTTTAACGTAACTTTATTCATTCGAACAACGGAGTGGAACAAGAGTCGTCTATCGATTTCCTTTTTCACAAGATGTATCTGATTTTGCTTCGTAATGAAACGCAGCTATCGTGAATACTTTTCTTGAATACTTCATGAATAGTTTAACACTTTTACTGCCACGTCAGCCATATATGGTGACAGAATTATTAGTCTATGTTGAAAAATAAATTTGTACGTTAATATATTCGTTGCATTAAATTTAGTTGGTATCTGAAGAATACAATAAGGTTGATAGATGACTATGTGCCATACATTTAAAGTTTTCCATCGCTGCTTCATTAAATAAATTAATTTGATTTTGTGGACATTTTTGAGGCTGTTGGTTGGGCAGTTAAAGTATTAAATATGTTATTAATTTGTTGCAACCGTGTCATGAAGCCTTTCACCCATGTATGGGTGACAGAATTATTTGTCCATATTTAAACATAAATTTTTAGATTAATATATTCATTGCACTGAATTTAGTTGACATCTGGAGACTACAAAATGGTTAAAAGATATCTATATGTCGGACATTTTAAGTTTTCAATTGTTGTTGCATTAAATAAATTTGCTTTGACTTTGTGGACATTTTTGAGGCTGTTGGTTGGGCAGTTAAAGTGTTAAACATGTTATTAATTTGTTGCAACCGCGTCCTGGAGCCTTTCAGAATCCGTCGCCTATGTATGAATGACAGAATTATTAGCCCATGTGTATAAATAAATTTGTACGTTAATATATTCGTTGTATTCAATTTAGTTGATATCTGAATAATACAATAAGATTGACATATGACTATGTGCCATACATTTAAAGTTTTCAATCGCTGCTTCGTTAAATAAATTAATTTGATTTGTTTTGAGGTCGTCAGTTGGGCAGTTAATGTATTAAAGGCGTGAAAAATAACTGTTTAGTTAATGAAAATCGATAAATAAATAGCGAAACATTTTTTCGTGAGAATTAATTTCTGAACGTCTCAATAGACAATTTCCTTGGAACGTGAGAAAGAGACGCGACGATTAAACGAGCACATTACAAACGATACAAAAATTTTGTAAAAAACCGTGCGACATATTCTTTTCGGGGCGGAACTAGTTAAGTGGCACAATTGGCAATTTTCACTCCGCAATTCCACGCACTCCAGTCGACTCATTCTGTGACTTCGAAGCCCATTCGCTCTGTAACCTCGTAGATTACACTCGAGAGTCCATTACGCGGTTCGTAAATTCGTTCTCGGCCGGATGCGAGTCACGTGCTTGACACGAGCGCGATTTACCGTCGATTAATTGAGGAGAAATATGTGCTCGCTCGGTGACGAGTGTTTGCTTAATCCTAATGGAGAATAGAAGATGATTACACTCCCCCTCTTCCTCCCTCTCATCTCTCTCTCTCTCCCTCTCTCTCTCTCACACACACAGTCCTTCGTAGCCCTCAGGATATTGGAAGTTGCTCGGATTTTCTTGGAGACCACTCGCCGTCGCGAGAAACGTTACCCGGCTTCGATAAATTACTGATTCAAGCACAGAGTGGAGGAGCTCGTTCCATAGTCCGACTACCGGTTCAGTCGCTTCGATTTCCATTCCCGCGGATACTTATTTCTTTCCTTGCGCCGCGGAATCGGACTGCTTCCCTTGACACGCGCCCCTTGTCGTTTATATGAGTTCAGCGTTGTCTCAGACCCTCCAGAACTTCAAGATCCCAACTTCTGAAATATCATTCCGACCCCAGTAACCATCTTGCTCGAATACTTCCATTTTACTGATGAAACCATTGTGTCTTTTCTATGGGGCCTGCTACCCTTTGCCTATATTCTCTCGACGGCAACATTTCGGTGGAATTCTTTAAGGACCGTTGAATTTTTAAAGCGCGATTCCAATTCTCCAGTTAGGTCGTCGCCGGGTTGTGAGATCGAATTCGATTCATTAGGGCATGATCGATTTTTAAGACTTCGTTTAAATTGTTTAGATGGGTGGTAGCGATGATGTTAGGTTGCGTGAGATTCATTAACCTCTTAGGCTCTTAGGTTGAATTTTCTGCGGGGTAGTTTCTCTGTACGGCAGAGAACGTTGGAATAAAGTTTCTGATAATCAAATTATTTTTCATAACTAAATTGTAATTTTTCTAAAAGATATGATGCATATATTTTAGCATTAATAATTTACTCATATAATTAATAGTAGAATTGAGTGTGCTCAAACTACTATAATGGCGAATCGTAATATAAGATGGCATCCGCGAAAGCCACTATAGTGGTGCATCGTGCTTAAGAGGTTAAAGTCTGACCAATTTCTAAAATCCGTTTTAAATTGGGGAATTATGCGATTGTAACGTTGCTAGATAGGTA
>CM052085.1:6454237-6470150 GCA_028453745.1 Agapostemon virescens
TAATTATTTAAACTACTAACTAGTCTAATCTACAAACTCGATTTAAATTATTTAGCTGGATGGTAGTGATGATGTTGAATTGCATGAGCAATTTGATTTGATGAATTTTGATTGGTCAATTCTGACCAATTTATAAAAATCGTTTTAAATTGTAGAATTATGCGATTGTAACGTTGTTACACAGGCATGCTAGGTCGTAATGTTGATAGATACGATGCTTCGAAAGGATTAATTCTGTCTACAAAGACTAGATTCACCACACGTTGAACAGAAATCGCCTTAAACAAACACGTGCATCATCTCTCCTGATAAGGATAAGCAGTTTCCGTTATAATATTCAGATCAGCGAAGTTCCTATGAAATTTCCCACAGGACGACTACGTTAATCGAGCTTTCGAATATTGTGCCGATACAGTTACACATTTCATACAAAGGAGGTTTAAATGCATTTCTGCATTTAACGTCCACACAGGCGAATTGCGTTAATTACATAGTAACACGTTTCGAATAACGCATACAGGGTGTCTGCGAAATCGCGGTACAACCGACAAGCTATTCTTCTTGCGCAACCAGATCGAAAAGAAGTAATAACCCGGCCATTTTTCTCCCAGATTTTCCAGACATATGCAATGACTGCGAAAATAATTTCCTACAATTTCAAAAAATTATTTTGCAGACTCATTGTGAAGGAAAACATCAGAGTTCGGTCAATTTTCCCCCCAAATTTCCAAGACACCCCGCATATGCAATGACTGCGAGAAGAATTTCTTAAAATTTTTTAAAATTACTTTACAGACTCATTGTGAAGGGAAACCAGAGTTGGGTCATTTTTTCTCCAGATTTCTAAGACACTCCGCATATGCAATGACTCCGACAATAATTACCTAAAATTGTTTAAAATTACTTTACAGACTCATTGTGAAGGGAAACCAGAGTTGGGTCATTTTTCCCCCAGATTTCAAAGACACCCCACATATGCAATGACTCCGAAAATAATTTCCTAAACTTTCACAAAATTTCCGAACCTCGCGAAATCTTCGACGTTTGAACCGTGCACCTTTCGTTTCCGAGTAAGACGCCCACCTGCTGCTCAGTCGACAATATTAAATGGAGCCTAAACACGCGTTTTGTAGGCGTTGACCTAACTCAGGGTGCCGTCGGTCGCACGTACGCGGCGTTCTGCGTCTAACGGCGACGCGAATGCGCCGTTGTTACGAGAAAACCGCGTTCCCGTGCTCGGCCGATAGGACATGCACGTGGAAACGAGGGAAACGAGTAAAATGGCGAACGCGTGAAAAAATCAGGCGACAAGGGACGGTGTATGCAGAGCGTGGCGAGGACGGGTAACAAACGACCCAGAAAACGGCAGGAGAAGAAAAGCGGAGAGCCAGGATGGCCGAGCGTGCATGTTTTCGTGCGCCTCGCTTCGCGATGAAAACATCTATCGAGCGGAGGAACAAGGTCGGCCGTTTTTTTCCATATACCTGTCGCGCATTTGCATCTTGAACAGAAAATCCCGTGTACCCCGTGTTGCTGAATCAATGAGTCGCGTTGCTGGAAACGGACGGCAAGCGGAGTCGACGCCGTTGCTGGACGCGAAAAATCATTCCACGGCTGTTTCGCAATGGCGAACGATAATTGAATTAAACGAGAGTCGACGAGCGGCGATCATAGTAACAGGAGATCGCGAGCGAGACGTTGATTCGTTTATACAGGGTGTTTCGCGAAGTTCGAAGAAATTCGAATGGGAGATTCCTGAAACAATTCTCGACAACATTTGCCATTACCGAAACGCGATTCGACGCCTCCTTGTCGAGTTATTAACGAAAAACGCGGACCAATCGGAGCGTGGAGGCGGACCGCGTATTTCGGCTCGACCAACGACGACGCCGCGCTCGACGGGAACCACGCCCAGCTGATTGATCCGCGCTATCCGTTGATAACTCGAAAACGAAACGTCCGAAAGGAAATGATGCTTCATACGAGACATTATACATTAATTGTTTCGCTATCAAGAATTGCATCAGAATTCCCGTTCCGCATAGCTGAACGTACATTTAATTTTCGTTTTGCTCTCGTTTCTAATCCGAGTAATCAGAAAATGGTACCGAAGAGGAAAGAAAAACGAACCGGCGAAGAACAGAGTTGCGAAAGAAAGAGGTCTGCCGAGAAAGTTGGCTACCAAAAAATAAAACGCGATTCTGCTGAACTGGCGGAAGAAAACGGAAAGACTAAAATACTTGGAGAAAAAGTGAAAGAAGCTGAGTGGGTCAGACATCCGTGAGTGGCGACGTTGAATTTTTAGAAATTAAAGTTTCCTCGTAAGTAAGAAGCTTGATCGAACAACATTATTATTCCATCGACGGGAAAGCGTTGCGTCAAAGTGCCGGGAAAACAAAACTATTTCTCTCTCTCGAGAGAGAGAGAGAGTGAAATTGTATTCCCGACGAAAAACACCGACGTTTTACGTTTCAAGCTGGCCGGAACTCTCGAAAACGGCGATTTTCAACAAGTGCCCGCGGCCTCGGTTTCCGGCAAGGTTTTATTTGCGATTAAAACGGAAGGGATTGCGCACGACGGTGTATCTCCGTTTTCCTCGTCGGAGTTTCCGTTCTTTTCCGCGGAAAATCGTGCTCCGGGCCGTGCACGTGGAGCACACAGTCGATAGACGCCGATGGGATCGCCGGCCGAGGTTCGAAAAGGGCGTCGCGACGCCCTGTGTCCCATCCCTGTTTATTTCCTATGATTCCTATCGCGAGGGATTTTTCGACGGACAAATTTCTTCCCCGTGAGGTATCGATCAGACGTCGCCTCGCTCGCGAATGTACAACATTCCGTGCGGTGTCCGCGACGACGAAACTTCAAACCATCGGGACGCTCCTCGTGCAATATTTATAGGGCGAACGGCGCAAAACGATCGGCCATAACTGTATGAATTATTCAGGCGCGCCTCTCTTTTTTTCACGAACATATAATTTCCGTGGTATCGCGCGCGTTGCATAAATAAACGCGACGCCCGGCGTCTGCCCCATCCAAAGGGATTCCGAATTCGACGCGTGATGCTCGCGCCTCGCGTAATGAAATGAGAGGAGATGGACACTGGCGCCATGGGAAATGAGCGAACAAGATTAAAAGATACTCTTTTTGCTGCGACTGGCCCTTGGGACCGGCTCGCAGGATGGGAAACCGTGAGATACACGCTGGTTGCAGGATCGGGGGGGTCCCAAGTCAGCGAGGAACTTCAAATTTCTGTTTGCGGTTCTGTTGTTTCATTGACTAAGCTTTTTTTAAATATTTAACCCCTTGGCTACTGTGGGCGCTTATAGGCGCTCGAGATAGATTGGCTTGTGAAAATATCTTGGAAAATACTTTATGTTAATATTAACCAGTTAACTGTGGCGATCTCTTTTCAAAGCGCGCATCTATGTGTGTCGCGAAAATGAAGAGTTCTAGCCAGAGCGTACAGAGATGCATGAATCTATGTAAAATTATTTATAATTTTCATTTGCTTGTTTCATTTCGTCTTGACCTCTAAACATTTTAAACATATTAAAATTCACGAATATAATTTAGTTTTCGCCAGAATTACAATTTAAATATTAAATTGTAACAAAATTTTACGCATGACGGATATAATCGTCATGACACAAAATTCTGCCACATCTCCATGACGGATATAGTCGTCAAACACACTTAACTGGTTAAATTCCTAATATTTCTACTCACTCGGTCTGAAGAAATAAATAATTCGTTTTAATGTAGTGAAATTCAGTTTTTTGACATATCGAAATATATTTTCACAAAAATGCATCCCCACCCAAAAGTTCGCCGATCCCGATGCGTATCAAAGTCTGCAGTAGTCGAGGGGTTAACGAGTGCAAAATAAGAATTTAGTCGGTTTCTTCTAGCATGAAATCAACAGCCTACTGTTTTACAAAATCTAGTTCATGGTGTGAAGAAACTGTCGATGGAAACTATATGGTGGAATGATATTCCTGAATTCTAGATCAGTTGCCAGAGGATCTAAATTAAGATCTCTACACACTGTTTTGACTAACGGTTACTCTGCAAGTTAGAAAGGCTGTATTCATGATCACATCTGCCTTTAGGGTAAACACGCAATATCTTAGCAACTAGCAAAGCATCTAAATTAACCCCTTGCCATACGATTTATTTCATGGTAACAGTGACAAGATGTTCTTCGTCCCTCAAAGAACGACGAAAAGAAAAGGAAATTTAATAAGAGCAATAATTAGATCAAATTTAATTTCGATTTATAGAAAATTAAGGTCACACGTATTGAGAAAATTTTGTTCGAAATCTTCACCACGAGCCTGACTCGTTGTTGTGGGGCAAGGGGTTAAGGATCATTGCATATACTTCGAAGGAAAACAATCATTCCGAAAAGCGGAATCATATTTTCGTATTTCAGATTGTTGGTTGAATGTATTGTAAGGGTTGACATGCAATAATCCGTTAGCTAAACATCTGCACATGTATCTCTGATAAGCAATTCTTTCGAAGAAACAAAATCACATTTTTGTTTTACAGGTTATGTTGATCGGAGGTACTCTAAAGGTTGACATTCGATGGTCTATCAATTGCTAGAGGATCAAACTTGAAAATCTCCGCACATTCTTTTGCTAAACGATTATTCTAATCGATGGAATAATATTTTTATATTAAAGATTACGCTGACCAAATGTATCCTAAGGGTTGACATGCAGCGTTCTATTAGCTACCAGAGGATGTAATGTAAGAATCTCTACTGATTATCTTTATTATTATTTATTATTATTATTATCTCTACTTAAGACTCTACTCTAGTCTTATGGAGGAGCATCTAAATTCTTCTACGATTTCTTATAAGATCATTCTTAGAGGCTTTAAAATCGAGATTTGTCCATATTCGTTTGCCTCCAAAATATTGATTACGAGTGTCTTATGGGGGAAGATCTAAATTCTTCTACGATTTCTTACGAGATCATTCTTAGAGGGTCTAACTTGAAAATCTCCGAGGATTCTTTTGCTAAACGATTATTCTAATCGACGGAATAATATTTTTATATTAAAGATTACGCTGACCAAATGTATCCTAAGGGTTGACATACAGCGTTCTGTTAGCTGCCAGAGGATGTAATGTAAAAATCTCTACTTATTATCATTATTATTTATTATTATTATCTCTAATAAGACTGTACTCTAGTCTTATGGAGGAGGATCTAAATTCTTCTACGATTTCTTATAAGATCATTCTTAGAGGATCCAAAATAGAGATTCGTTGATATTTCTCTGACAAACAGTTACTCTCAAATATACTCTAACAAGTTTCCGTCCAACGGCACGCCGATCGCACGTGTCTTCAAGATTACCACACAACGCTGCATCAGCTGACGGACTATCCAACGTGAAGCTACCTGTTACTCCAACACAGACAAAAATAGAAACCATACTCAAACCCTGCACTGTTCTCACAATCGGTGCGCTACTCGGAGAGATTAACAACCTCAAGATCAAAATCCTCGAAAACGCTCCTCAGAAAACCTAACCTAGCCTACTGTTCCGAAAAGAGAAAATCTAACGCAGAGAAAAATACCGCAACTTTCTGCGAAAATATTCGCTAAATTCGAGTCTGGTTTTGACCACGCGTTGGCGTGAAGCGCCGAAGAGGCTGTTAACCCTTACCTTGCTCAGTTCCTGCGTGGTTTAAGCGGAGGTCAACGTGACCGTGGCATCACGCTGTCGGCACGGCGTTTCCGGTGGTGGTAGGCTGACCGGATGGACCCGGGCTCCGGAGAAGATGTTTTATGCGCGCCGACAGGCAGCAACAGTGTCACGTGCACAAACGGTGAACGCGTTTCGAGAGAAAGACAGAAGGTAGAGAGAATGAGTGAATGAGCGAGAGCTGGAGAAAAGGAGGAAGAGTGGAAAGAAAAAAGATAGAAAAGGAGAGGAGAGAGCAGATCGAAAGTCACCGGGAACCACGAAAGGAAGCGACGACCGATAACCGTGTCGTCGCGACGTGTGGACGCGCACTGCTCGAGAAACGCGGCACGATCACTGGGTGTCGCGACGACGACAACGAAACACCACCACGACGACAACCACGACGCCGACGTCGACGTGCGCTACTAGGTGCTCGAGGGACGTACGACGGCTGCGCAAGCAACCCTTCCCCCGCCACAGTCGATCCCCGACGCCACTCGCCCGATTAAATTAAACCCAGACTACTATATCGCCATCTCTCTCCTTCTTTTCTGTTTTTCTACATTTCTCTCTTTCTCTAGCCGACCCTTTTTTTCCTGGTTACTTCGGCTCGTCTCTCTCTCTCTCCCCCTCTCACTCTCTCTATCTATCTCTTTCGGAATGGAACCGATGCCCGGTCCCAGACAAGAAGAATTGGACAAGTAGCAGCTTTTCACCTCCCTGCAACTTCAAATTTCATTTTTCCGTGATCGATGGATCTTTCAACAAACTGCAGGGGCAGCCCGATTTACGGATGGCGCAGTTGTCTCTTTCGGGATTGACAGGATTTGTGAAGAAACGAATCTAGTATTGGGTTCTTTGAGTTCGCTTGGTGACGTTACTTTACTGTTTTCGTCGAACGTTTGCTTTTCACTTTCTTGAGAAATAGGGAAAATAGGCAATTTCATTTTCCTGGCTGTGATCGACGGATCCTTCAACAAACGGCAGGGCAGCGCGATTTACGGATGGCGCAGTTGTCTCTTTCGGGATTGACAGGATTTGTGAAGAAACGAATCTAGTATTGGGTTCTTTGAGTTCGCTTGGTGACGTTACTTTACTGTTTTCGTCGAACGTTTGCTTTTCACTTTCTTGGGAAATAGAGAAAATAGGCAATTTTATTTTTGTGGCTGTGATCAGTGAGTCGTTTTGCAATTTACAGATGGGATGGTTGACTCTTCCAAAACCAGCAGAATTTGTAAAGAAATTAATCGAATATTAAGTCTGTTGAGTTCATTTGGTGACGTTATTGTTTTCATTGAACAGCTGCTTTTCACTTCCTTGGAAAATATGAAAAATAGGAAATTTCATTCTTCTGGCTGGGATCGGTGGGTAGTTTTGCGATTTACGGACGGCGCGGTTGATCCTTTCAAGATTGGCAGGATTTGTAATGAAACAAATCTAATATTGGGTATGTTGAGTTCACTTAGTGATGTTATTTTAGTATATTCGTTGAACGACTGCTTTTCACTTCCTTGGGAAATAGGAAAAATAAGCAATTTAATTTTCCTGGCTGTAATCGACGGATCCTTCAACAAACGGCAGGGCAGCGCGATTTACAAATGGCACAGTTTACTCTTCCAAGACCAGCAGTTCTTCTGAAGAAAAGAGTCCAGTACTAGGAAATCCGTTGAATTAACTCGTCGACATTATATTAATGTTTTTATCGAAACAGAAACTTTTCACTTTCTCGCAACAGGAAATTTCATCTTCCTGACAATGATCGGTGGATCGTTGCGATTTACAGATGGTGCAGTTGACCCTTCGAAGACCAGCAGGACTTGCGAGGGAAAGGGTCCGATGCCATAAAATCCGTTGAGTTATAGTTAATGGTATTTTAGTATCTTTATTGAAGAGTTCCTTTTCGACTTCGTGCAACAGGAAATTTCAGTTTTCGCGGAGAACAAAGCCGACCCTTCCAATATATATGAGCGTTCATGTGAGTCACCGTATACGGTATCTATTTCCACAATTACCTCGGAAACCAAAGTCGAGCGAGTTTTCAATCTCTGCGAATAATTAACAAGGCTCTCCGCGTTTCCGTCTGGAAAAAGCCACGAAGACAGGATCGTCTTCGCGAGGAGCAGATAATCTGTTTTGGTGTATCAGAAGCCGGACGGTTGCTAACCTATTGTTAAAAGTTCTTGCGAACTGGCGAAGTACCGACCGAAGTGAATTAAAGCTTACACTGTGCCAGGAAGGATTCTGTGCTTTATCGCTCGGCAGCCAGGGGTTTGCGATCCACGGACACACTCGCGACCGGAAGTTTCGAGCAGGTCCGCAAATCGATGGTAACAGAGATACGTTTCGTTAAGCCAGTTTAGCCGACCGCAAATAATTGCACTACCCGCGAAATAACAGAGACCACCGGCAAATCACCGCTGCGAAAACGATGGAAGAATTCCTACGGTGAATTTCAGAACTTTTGCCGCGCGCTGTACTCGCGGCAGGGTGGCCTGATTAATTACATAATTAATTCTAGGATTCTCGTGAAGCAGGTTCTCGGTCGGGCTTCGAATGGGCACGAGTAAAAGGGAGCTCGCACGCGTTTAAATAATAATTCGACCTCCCACGAAGCCTCGCGAGCCTCGCTTAAAGCAACGCTATCCCGACAGTCGTAAAGGGGATGCTTATGTGTGTCAAATCGAGAGGAAGTGTTCCAATTCCTTCTCCATTACAGACTTCTTCGGATCTCGACGGTGCAACTTGCCCCTCGCCGTCTTCCTGGCAATAAACCGCGGCTCAACGCGCGACAGGTTAGGCGCGTGCAGCAGCTGGCTCTCAGAATGCTGAAAATTTCACGAGAGAAAACTGTCCTGACTTGCGACGCAGTTTTACAAGACTGTAACAAGCTCTGCCGATCAACCATGGATGCAATCTTCAAAGTATCCTGGTGTTAATTGGATCCTAAAAACGATAACAGTCGAGCACGATGATCCGTTAGTCTCCTCAAAGTCTTGCCACCATTTTCAATTAATTAGATTTCGGAACCGTGAACGTACCAGCATAAGGCATCAGCCATTGATAGGCTGTTCTAAGTTTTGCCATTTTCTTGCATTATTAGGGTTTAAGAAACTTTACGGAATTCTAGCACGATTGATCAGCTAATGTAATCTTTCGAAAGTTTTATCATCTACTTCTATCAATTAGATTTTAGAAACGTGAAAATTCTAACACGATGTATTAGCCATTTTTAGGCAGTTCTAAGTCTTGCCATTTCCTTGCGTCATTTAGATTTTTGAAACATGAAAATTCCAGCATAACAGATCGGCCACGACTGGGTTCTTCGAAGTCTTGTCTCTCTTCCATTCTTCAAAGTATAAAGTCTATTCTTCGAAGAGGATCTTGAAAATCTTTTCGCATTGGTTAGGTTTTAGGAACGAAGACGTTTTATCTCGACGAAGACGTAGGCGTCTGGCATGGTTATCTGCACGCGTGATCCCACGATCTCACTTTGTCCTTGATCGTGAACACGAAGAATCGATAGGTCACGTTGCAGACTGTCGCAGGCGACGTCGAAGAAACGCGTGCAAAGATAAAGCCGCTTGTCGAGACGTCTACGAGCCGGTTCACGGAAAATGTATCAAAATTTTATGAGGAGCGGATCCGGCATACGGCGCCCTTATCCTAGCTTTGAGGGAACGTATCAGAGCTGCGGCTGACGGAGGATTTAACTAGTAAAATGTCTAATATAATACATTCTATGCAGATATTGGTGTCAAAGGAATCATCCCAGGGTCGACGTCTCTGAAGGATTTTGAGCTTACCGAAGGGCTTCGGGGTTAGGGTAACGTTTCCTCTGTTCGAAGACTGTTCGTGATCAAGAGTCTTCTGCGTAAGTCCTGATCCATGCACCTCTGCTATCTTAAAATGTATTAACGGAACTGGAGATGAATTTGTATAGAATGTCGATAAGAAGGTTGACGACAGGAAATACAAGTTTAATGAACAGCCCTTTGAGATGAGGTATTTATAATGTAAAATACTGACTCAAATAACAATTCAAATTTATTCAGGAAATATCCGCCTTTGACTCTCGCAACGTTGCTTCGAATGAAAATATTTGACAGTCAACGGTGACCTCGACGAAGCAGATTAAACACATTAAGACCTTGAATGACCTTCATAATAGGTCATTGTATTCGTCTTGAAATACACTATCAGAATGTAAATAAAAAAACCATACCGTTCCATTTAAAAAAACAGAGTTGACCTTCATATCTCGTTGACGTCTCCACCTATAAAAAAATTAATGACATCAGATTACGAGCCCCTCGATATCAAGTAAGTTTGGTCTGATCCTTCTTTTTCTATCTTCAAACGCAAGCGAGTTATTCAGGTGACCTGTTTTAGGTGCCGCACCCTGTATATGTATAATGCAGATTAAATCGAACCTGTTTCCTCGTACAATCGAGATTCCAGCAATTTATGGAATAAAGAGGAATTTATTAACATAAAAACAGTTTTGAATAATGGCAATTTTTACTGACGCCTCAGTGTCGCCGTTGAAGTTAACGTAGTTCACTTTCAAGTATAAATGTGAGTATTAAAAAATTGTGTGATCGGTTCTAAGCAGATCTCGGTCTTGTATTCTCACGTGATACACGACAAATGTCAGAGTATCATTGTCATAGCCAGTGACCATGATGATCCGAGACGATGAACCCCGAGGCTCCGTGATCCCAGAGATCCGAAGGATGGGCTCTTGATGCGCGTCACTTTGTCTCTGCCTCGCTTCTCCGGTCAATTATTCATTCGTGAACCATGAAATGGAGGGAGGGGGATGTCTACTTCGCCGAGTAATTAAGGGAATTCTAGATGTCCGTTTGATAGACCCTTCGCTGTTTCTTCTTCCTCCCGTTACGTCGGCGTTTTTCAAAGCGCTCCAGCTTCCGGAAATTTCGTTATGTTCACGGTGAAGAAAATGGAACTGGAATTAAAGCTTTGATGGCTTGTACGTGCATGGAAGCGTTTGAAAATAGCATAACGCTCACTCAAACATTCTTTCCCGACTGTTGTAGACTCTCTGCCAGCTGTTTCCACGTCCTTTCTCTCTCTCCCTCGAAATTCGCCACGTTTTTGTAACGCATGCGACGCACGCAGCGGGTAATCAATATGCTCCGTGCATCGTTCTATTATTTATAAACGAGTCGAACAATCCTGGATGCACAGAGGTTTCATTTTTCATGTTCAATAGAATACTCGGATTTCGCTATTTATCGTTCCATTAATCTGTATTCGTTTTATCCGCGTGTGAATCTGACAAATTTTACCTGCGTGCGTGGTGTTCGCCGTTGTGATAAATGCGAAATACTGGCACGCCGTGTAAATCGTTATATCGTTAATAAATGATATTAATAATAACCTATATAACAATAAATAATCTATATCTAATACAATATTATCATTTAAGCGTCTGAAAATATTGGGATACGGGTATAAAATAAAATTACACTGTATTGTAAAATGTAAAATAAAATTTATATATTTTAATAGCTTCTCTAGAAGCATGTTATGGGACACGTCTTTACTCTACGAAAGAAACGTTACTGCAGACCGACACTAGAGATCGGTACTGAAGAGGAACAGTCGAATATAAACAGTTGAAGATCGAAGGTCCCATGTCGGGAAAATATACAATGTATGCATATATAGGTTCAACAGCCGGTTTAATCGATCCTTCTTTGTAAAGAAATAATAGATTTATTTTGTAATAAATTTATGAAATAAATTCCAACGGAAAAGAAATAGGAACGATGAAATTCTAGAAATTATGTAGCACTATGAATTTTAAAAATTTTCTGGAACCGTGGCGATTTTGAAACACCGATTATTTTTTATCTTAATTTCTATCGAATATTTCCCAACATGAAAATTAACGGATATTTCTCGAATCTAAATTATCCTAGAAATTTCGGAAAGATTCTCTCCGCAGTGTCATTACAAGAAAATCCTGCTTTACAACGAAGAACGAGATTATCCAGCCCGGTACGATGGAAATCGTAATGAAAGGATAACAGTTTATTAGAGTGTTAAGCATCTGAATAAATCATGGAGGAACATCGACAGCAGTTCCACGTGTGCAGAAAAGTTCGATCCAAGTCTCCCTTGGCCCGCCAACGCGGCCGACACAGCGCCGACCGTAACTACTGGCCGAGCTCGTTCAGAGCCTCGCCGCTGTTCGAACAAGCCGCGGATGACCGTGTGCGGCCATCGCCGCGGACTGGTTCACGTGTTATTTATTTCATTCGCGTGATAAATCTGTTTTCCAGCGAACGAGGAACTTTTTCACGGCGAGCGGTCACGCGCCGAATAAAGATTTATGGAGGCGTCTCTTTAATAGACGCGCTCGAACGACTGGAACGTATAATAGTCTCTGTGGGCGAACCCTGGCCCGATGTATCGGCGTCTATAAAAACAAAAAAAAAAAAAGAAAACGCAGCAGGACACTCGAACCGGGATATTTTCCCCGTTTGTCAATTAATTTTCCCGAAGCATCTTGAAATATTCATTGGAACGACCTCGTGTATTCCAGTTCGCATATCGATTCGCCCGAGCTGCGGACTAAAGGTTGTTCTTAACCCTTTGAGCAATATGAACCCATATATGGGTTCTCACACAACCATTCGATTTTGGCTATGAACCCATATATGTGTTTTCGCATAACCATTCGATTTTGGCTATGAACCCATATATGCGTTCTCGGATAACCATTCGATTTTGGCTATGAACCCATATATACGTTTTCACACAACCATTCGATTTTGGCTATGAACTCATATATGTGTTTTCGTATAAACATTCGATTTTGGCTATGAACCCATATATGCGTTCTCGGATAACCATTCGATTTTGGCTATGAACCCATATATGCGTTTTCGCATAACCATTCGATTGTGACTATGAACGCATATGTGGGTTCTCACAAAACCATTCAATCTGGGAAGAAGAAATCTATGAACAGATACATGTGACTAGTGCTTGTAAGTCTACATAGATATAAAAAGACAATAAGCGTTTAAATGTGGTTTGGTCCAATCGTTTATCAGTATTGTTCATTAAATTTGTGTGTGCATTCATTGTGCATTAGTTAACATATCGTTATCAAAGACTTTTGAGTTTAAGTGCTGCTACTTTCTGGAAATTTGTCCTTTGCTTTTTAAAACTTCATTTTTAATTACCTCTAAAATGTCTAAGAATGAGCTTGAATACTTTAGTCAATTGGTAGCGACATGGGCTACGAACATGAAATTGAAACGGTTGAAATTAAAATATTTCGAGGAGCCCTATAAGAAGACCAAGATATTAAAAATAAGCAGTGACACAAGTGGTAAATATTTATTTTACTTTTACTTTATGAAGGAAGATTATTTTTTAAACAATATATTCCGTCAAAAAGGAGTAGATTTGGCATTAAGTCATTCGTTATTTGCGATTGCAAAATCGTAACCGAAATAAATGGTTATTGAGGCTTTTGAGGTCACCACATGATTAATTTCAGTTACAATCAATATACCTTGCAATGAAAATTCAGTCTGTTCAACTTGCGCTCTTTTGTAAAAGGTACGCAGCCCACGGTAGGCTTTTTCGTACGGAGTGGGCAATCCATGGCGCACACTTAACGTCGGCCAACTCAGCGCTCAAAGGGTTAAATTCCGTAATCCGTGATACGATGCAAAGAAACACGGCACGGGGACGAGACACCACTGGAGACTGTGCGTTTCCGACGGAAACAGCGACGCTGATGGAAAGCCATTGTCCAAACCAATCGATAACGTTTTACAGTAATAACCGCTTCAATTTACGACGCACTCGAGCGTTTTTACGTGGCTGGCCTGACGCAGATCGTACCGTCAAGGTGAACGGGGCTCGCGTTTCGAAATTCAAGCGAGTTCGCCGGACTGGTTGCCGTCGAAATCGTGTGGGCCAGTTGCCAGCCCGGGTTCCATCGCGAGTTTTCCCTCGCGAAACTAACTTCCTCGTGTTTACACTCGGCGGTCAATTTCCGGACAGTCACTCGTTTATTCAACGGTCGTCCAGTCTGCCGGGTCGCCTCCGGATAATCCCGTTTTTGTAACGGCGTGAATGAATTAACGCGGCCCGTTGTAATAACCCCGGGAGCAGCGTTCTATTATGCAGACGCGGACACTCGCGGACAAACGCGCAGCCAGACACGCTGCTACGGTAATGGGATGGATTTTCGCGGAGAGGGTCGTTCCTCGACTGACCTGGAAGCCTCCAATCTAGCAGGCTTCATACCCGTTTTCGTTAGAATCTCGTGGATATGGGCGCAATCATCGTGTGCATGCACGTTCATCGGCCAATTGTTTCGTAATGCGAATTTGCATTGAGAAAGCAGGCGGGCGTTCTTGTATCCCCGTGATAAGACAGTAAAAAGCAATTGGATCGCGTTGCCCGTTGATGAGAACGTTCCGCTCGACGGAAACCGCCTTAATGAGAGCCCCTGAGGAGTGTATAATCCCCCTGCGGCATATCGGAATCCGCAATATCGACGGACTGGATCGCACGGCGGAAAACAAGTTAGGGCGCCGGCACGTAGTTGCGCGTGTTATTAACAGGCGGGTGGGTCGTTAAATTTCCCGCCGAAATCGGCCACGGTTTACGAGCCATCCCGGCAACGTGATAGGCTCATTTCCTCCAAGGAGTGTTCCTCCCGTGGCGAACTTAGACCCTACTTTGCCTGCTCGTCCGCGGTGCTCGTAATTTTCACCGGGAGGTTCTACCGCGCGAGGCAACCACGATGCAGAGGGAAAGTTTCCCCGTAAAATTCTTTGACACGCCTGAAAGCAATATCTTGCTTTCCTATTGTTGCCAGCGACCGTTACAAAACCAGGCGGCAGGATTCCCACGAAGACCAGCTTGCGAGCTGTAACATTTTCGAAATCGAGGAAACAGCTGTTTTCGAAACTGGACGGGCGTCTGAAAATGTTTGTAAGCTCGAACGAAGCTTCGATTCGCCTATCTTCTTGCCGCACGTTCGTCAGTTTACACGGAAAATTGGCATACACTCTGTCTATTGGTCTAGAAACGTGTATGCAAAATTACAAAGCAATCGGAGACCTGAAATTTTTTCCCCATTTTTTCGCGATTTTAGACAGGTCATGAGTCGTCCCTTCGGCGTTTGGCGATATTTCGCAATCTTTGAAGGAGTCCCCTGGCCAAACGGTTAGAGCTATCGACATGAACCCAACGGCAAAATCTTCCTTAAACCTTCCCCTTTAAAAAGAGCACCCCAAAATTAGGCTAGCATTTCAGGGGACTGCAGGAAGGTCCCTTTTATCAACCCCATTTTCCCATATTCGCGAGTTTCGCCAGACCGAAAATTTCAAAGTCGTGCCATTGCCACAATTCGCTTCCAATGGACCCGGGAATTGATATACACCCTTACTATGGGTCCAGTAACTTGTAGCCAGACTTAGAAAAGAATCTGGCAAACTAAGTTTTTCGACCGATGGCTTATCCCCCTCAGAAAGTAGCAGATTGGGGGTTGCCGGGTTTCACCGATTTGCACATTTTCCGTAATTTCAATCCGATCGACCTGAAAATTGGCATACACTCTGTCTATTGGTCTAGAAACGTGTGTGCAAAATTACAAAGCAATCGGAGACCTGAAATTTTTTCCCCATTTTTTCGCGATTTTAGACAGGTCATGAGTCGTCCCTTCGGCGTTTGGCGATATTTGCCAATCTTTGAAGGAGTCCCCTGGCCAAACGGTTAGAGCTATCGACATGAACCCAACGACAAAATCTTCCTTAAACCTTCCCCTTTAAAAAGAGCACCCCAAAATTAGGCTAGCATTTCAGGGGACTGCAGGAAGGTCCCTTTTATCAACCCCATTTTCCCATATTCGCGAGTTTCGCCAGACCGAAAATTTCAAAGTCGTGCCATTGCCACAATCCGCTTCCAATGGACCCGGGAATTGATATACACCCTTACTATGGGTCCAGTAACTTGTAGCCAGACTTAGACAAGAATCTGGCAAACTAAGTTTTTCGACCGATGGCTTATCCCCCTCAGAAAGTAGCAGATTGGGGGTTGCCGGGTTTCACCGATTTGCACATTTTCCGTAATTTCAATCCGATCGACCTGAAAATTGGCATACACTCTGTCTATTGGTCTAGAAACGTGTGTGCAAAATTACAAAGCAATC
>CM052085.1:6470160-6510873 GCA_028453745.1 Agapostemon virescens
AGAGACCTGAAATTTTTTCCCCATTTTTTCGCGATTTTAGACAGGTCATGAGTCGTCCCTTCAGCGTTTGGCGATATTTGGCAATCTTTGAAGGCGCCCCCCGATGAAGGGGGTCCAAAAAATCGGCAAAAACCGCTATGTCGCCGATTCGTTTGTAACTCTATCTACAGGTACCTAGACGCGTGAGCAGTGTGCATGCCAAGTCCCAGGTCGATCGGATTAAAATTGCGGCCGTGGCGCGACTTTAATGTTTCGCGTTTTCAAAATCGCGAAAATGGGCAAAACTACCTTGCTATTATGATTTATTCTGAAATTCCCTAAAGAGCTAGCCTATTGGCCGAGTACTTGTCTTTTTAAGGAAGGATGAACGCAGATTTTAGCGTTGGAATGGAGTCGATTGCTTTGATATTCTCGCCTTGGCAGCTTCTGAACGAAACGTCAAAAGCCCATTTTTCGACCTCCTGGATGCACGTCGCCCCTGAAAATGCGCCGACAGCGCGCTGGAATGAGAAAGTTCGAGGTTAGAAAGACCGCGACACACTTTGCCGCTCGCGATTTAACCATGAATAATTCAGGGAAAAGTGAATTCATCCGCCTTATACGAACGTACTCGGATCCGGACGCGGATTTACTTTCGCGCGGTTTATCTCGTGAATAATTCACCGTCGGATTACCGAAATGCCTTTAGCTGGTCATCGCAAACGTTTGTAAAGACGATGTCCCCGAAGATGAGGGAAATTCCAGGTGGAAAGGCGTGGCAGGACAGCGAAGAATGATAGCAAACGCGAGAAAGCAGCGACGTTGATGGAACTCGAACCGGAAACTGATCGGCGTGCCCTGGGCTTGGTCGATGTCGACGAATCCACGGCTACGTATAGAAACGTTGGAACGTCGATAGGCTGGTAGCATTGCGCATCTGTCATTCGCCGTTTATATATTATTGCTAGACCTAGAAATATCGCTTATCTACGAAATTATCGACAGCCGACGGCGGGCGGCGTCGACGTCGACCGATATGCCAGGCGAACGAGAATATTAGAAATCGAACGGGACAAGTGATGCAATAAAACCGGAGTGCCTGTCGGAATTGAATAGCCACGTACCTCGGACAGTTACGACGAGAAAGAATCATGTGCACACGCGTTTGGGTCCAGCCCGCGAAACGTTACGACCGAACGTAAAACGCGGAGGATCGCGACAAGCGGGTCCTGAATCGAGTTAATCTTCATTTTATTTGGCTCCTGGCTAATGAAGCATTCACGCCAGATGGGGAATGTTTGAAAGACAGTGCGAGCGACAGAGAGAATAATGGCGAGAGGGAAAGAGAGCGAGAGAGAGAGAGAGAAAGAGAGAGAAGGACACGGCTGAGGTATGGTCCGATGAAATAGTTCGGCAATCAGAGAAGCCCGAGGAAACGGCAGAGGAAGCCGGAGACGGATTGAAACAGGGAGAAGTTCCAGCAGGCTAATTATAGGAGTTCATTTCACGTCGGCCTTTAATCGCTCGATTACGAGGGACAAAGAGCATCCGTTATAATGGCCGGGCGAAGGTGTATCGAGTCTAGAATTTCGAGCGATACTGGCAATACGCCTCGACGCGAATATTAATCTCGCGACCGGAACCGCGCCTTCGATGGATGTATCTCGCGGAAATCAAACCGCACGTTTCGCTCTGTTATAGTTTGCGCAAACCGCTCGCCTCCGTCCAACGCGGGCCACGTTTATAATTGACACGTATACGCGGACACGACTGTGTTATAACAAGTTCAACGCAACAACGTATGTGGTCTTTTTTTCGAATAGCGAGCTCAAAATGGCCAATGACCATCCGCAGTCCAGGTCGAAATTCATTTAGTAAATTTACTCGATTCATTGAAATATTAGGAAACCTACCGTGAAACGGAAACAATTTGCTTTTTAGTTTCTGCTTTTTCAGTTTAAATTATATTTCTGTAATTTAATGTAATTTCGATTTGATCTTGTGTCGTTAAATCTAATTTGTATTTCATTCTATCGTTGAACTATAAAGTAAGCGCTTGAACCGAAATCTGTAGAATATTTTGAGGTATATTCGGTGCGAATACTTCGCCTCAAGATAGAAATAGAAGGATTTGAAGGATCTGTAAAGCACAGATCAGCGGTCAACGAGAAATTTAAAAATTCTCTGGCTGTATCGAAGATCGAATCGAAAATCGCGACCGTTATAACTGCAGCTTCCCACTCGTGTTTACCGTTGCATCGATGGTCGAAAATAATTGTTGCGAAACAATCGAACGAATTAAATCGCTGCTGATCGGAGCAGTTTCCTTTGTCCGACTGTGCTATAGTCGATACGCGCCGAACGCTTTTGTTCCTTTTTTATTTTGTAAATGGCGAGCTGACTGCGTCCGCGGTGTAAAATAAAAAAAAAAGTAGAAATCCCCGTTCATCGACAGAACTTGTAACGAAGTCCGTAACAACGCTTCGAGTTATGCCACTGTTCTGGGTTTCGCATCCGACATTCCATTGAATGAAGTAATTGAACGATGAAACATTTTATAACGAACCACCGCTGTCCGGCATGGCGGGCTTTATCATTAACGTTCCGCAGCCATGCCGGCTGAAACTTTTCTGTCGGTTTTTCTCTCGTGCGTATTAAAAATGTACACGTACTTCAGGGGAAAAGACCGACGCGAAAGGGTTGAGTTAAGACACGGAGAAAAATACTGTTCTGCCTAGATGCGCGTTAAAAGGGTGGAGCGCGACCAGTTTCATTTTTAGAAGTGTCTCGAGCTCCGGCTCGTCAGACAAAGCCACCTTTGCCCTTTTTACAGCTTTCTTCCTGGCTCCTTGCGTTCTCATCAACGTCCGCGAGATAGTCTTTTCTATCCAACAGGGTAAGAAAGACCGTTAACGTTACTCGTTTCAATTATAATAAAATCTAGAGCTCGCAATGAAATACCATAGTTATGTAATTCCACTCTATTTTATGAGAAGAATTAGTCAATCGATTATTCCCCCCGTCGACGTTCATACGAATGTCCAAAATGTTTATTTTAACAAATAGAATTGTTGTACTCGAATAGTTTTGCTTGAGAGAGCTGTTTAAGTCTTAGGGATGTTATTGTCTGTTTGTAATTGGCGCCGAATTTTTCGCGCACGGAGTAACGAAACGGTTTGAAATACTCGTATCTTATTGGCCGAAACGGATTCGACTCGGCCAATGCTGAGAGAGGGTGGCTGTCGGACTACAATTTAGGTTTTGTTCATTACGCAGTCTCTGTCTACTTTTCAAATAGTGTTGGACGATTTTTGTTGTTGCTGAAGAATAATATACTTGTAAATTATGGCGTTTTAAGGTATGTACTATGGGTTCCGATAAAATATTATTATTGTTCTATCATTTTGACAATTGAATCGTATTCGTTGAATGGTATGTTTCGGTGTTTTCCGTTTATGTACTTCGGTAGCGTCTTGGCGTCCAATTCCAACCGTTATAAAGTAACGACGAATTTTATTTACTGATAAGATGATACACACATGGTAAATGCTTGTTTATTAATGCAAAATGTAGAAAATTGTCAATGAATTCAAAATACATCGGTTGTTAACGGAATTTATTGAATTAGCTAGTCTAGTGGCGGGGTTGATACTCTGTCTGGATCTACTGCGGAAACAATTCGCGGTTCTATTAGTTGGGCAATATTTATTGTTATAGTATCATTCAGCGTGCGTTCTTCGTCGTCTTCGATCAGTGTGAATTTGCCAACTGGCACCTGAATCTCGGATAAGCCCTCTGTAAAAAATAAATTTTTTGTTTTTTCCTGTTCAAAAATTTTCTATCGCATACAATGACTTCATATTTACTTACGTAACACTTTGAACGTGTATAGTAAACTTTTTGGACAATACGATACAACTTCAGCCACTATGAATTCTGAGACTTGCGGTGTATAGTTGGAACCAATTTTCAGCATCTGAAAATTCAACTTGTATATATATCGGATTTCTGACATTTTAATTATTTTGAATGCTCACCTTGAACGCCATAATACATTTTAGTTCAGGTTTCGCTACCAGAACTGGGCAGATTGCGAGATCTTTACTCGATAATTCCTTCCCTTCCTGCAACTGTTTGACCAAATTGTTGCTCTTCTGTTCGTTTTCGAAAGAAGTATTACATTGTGTAATTTCTTCATCGGACACATTTTCAAGTTTAATCTCCTCCTTCACCTGCGGGTTTGTGAAAGTAACCGGTGTAGAAGTGTGACCCAACGATAATAGGTTAGCGAGCTCGTGAGAAGGTGCTACTTCATTAGTGTAAGATCCATTCATCTTTTTGTTTGGAGTATTTGGCTTTTCTACGGTCTCTGGAGAGTCTACATTATCAAACCTTATATGCTTGCAGGAAGAAATCACATAAGTATTTATTATCTTGGGCTTTGTGGCAATGGCCTTATTTTCAACGGACGGTTCATCCACCTGTGTCTTTTTCTTTCGAGTCCGTTTTCGTTTTCTTTTTGGACACAAACCATTGTCTAGATTAAAATCTGTGAGAATCTGTCCATCTGTCTTCGACTCGCTTGTACTGTCTGTTTTGTCTTCAGTTTTCTCACACAATGTACTAGTTTCTAAAGTATCTGAAATAATATTTATATATGTAACAGTAATATTTATATATTAACAGCGAATCTATAACTTAAAAAGAAATTATCTTACCGCTTTGGGACCTATCTAACACTTCGATCAATTCATTTTTCTCATCCACTGGCTCTGGTTGAACCGGATAAAAATTAGTTTGTGATTCTTTGTTTATAACCGTGCTATTAACTACCTCTGATTTTGTAAAGCTATTCTGAACTTCTGGTACTGGCGGCGTTCTATTTGTTACTCTAGCATGTACATTCGTTTCGTTGTGTAGTCCTGTACCTGGACAAACTCTGAAACAATTTGACAAAATTTTTTATCATTTATCAGTTTTTCACAGATAAAGTAGAACACGGTAGTTGTCTCGAGCGGAATTAAAAAATATTATTATCAAATTATTATGCAAATATAATTCATAAAGATATACATAAGAATCCTTACAGTATCGTCTCGTTCTCCTTAAGGATACGAATATCCTCGTTAGGTGGCAGGTATTCAGCTTCGTTTAGCAACATGTGAAACGGTTCTTTGATATTAAACAGTTTCGTAATATGGTCCATCGCGTGGGCGACGCGAAGCATCCTCGTGCTGTCGACGAAAATCCAACAAAACCGACGGACATCGTTAAAAAATTTACATAAATCTAGCTTAATACGAAAATTCGACCGGCACATTTTCACTGTCGAGGTTAGCTTTCATTAATCCTTCGAAATGTACACCATTTCCCTGTCGGTCGGTTGTAGAACCTCAGAAATGGGCAGCCATTGATAAACTCAACGAGCCGGTAGCTGGTGCCACGCACGAGATATGATAGTAGCTTATTGTCAGATAAGACGTAGTATCAATTTTGTACCTTATTCGATATTACCGGTAACTCAAGAATCTGATAAAATTAGCAAGAATCGAGTATCACGCATACTTTATTGCTACTCCTGGTATTTAACATGACTTACAAACAACTGAAGTACAAGGTACGTACAATTGTGTAAGACGCCATTTCTAAATTCTATTTGAACTACCTATTTTTATTTTTAATAAATGCATACTAAAACTTAAATGCGTGGCGTTTCAATCTTCCGTCAAAATTGGCACGAATTTTCTGGACAATCCAATACTTTGTTTTGTAATAACGACGAAATTGCATTTATTCAGATTTTCTATAATTTGCATAAGAATGTGTGCTTCAATAAAGTAAGTTCACATGGAAAGAAATGCAAATATAAATCGATAACAAATAATTTTTATCCGTCTGATAGTTTAAAAATTTTTTTAAACGATCTTAGAATGTATTCTCGCAGGAATTTTGAAAAAATCAATCGAATGCTATCGTCAGTTCGAATGCCGTCGACTCGATGATATTTTTAAACTATGAAATAGGACCATGAAAGTTTAAAAGAAAGTTCGAAATCAGATCGAAGAGTAAACTAATTCCGAAACGTAAGGCAAAGCCAAAGAGTTATAATAGTTCGAAGTAATCTTATTTATATGAATATACAAAACAAATGAGTAATGATGAAAACTGAATCTGATAGATAGCCTTACCGACAAGTCAAAATCACGGGTTCAAATACGTCTGATTCCCGATTATTAAATATGCATCCATGAATTATTCACCGCATTTACTTCTTTGCGCATACATTATTTGAAAAAAGTGGCTAAAAATTTGAAAAAATTAACAAAGCTCTATCGTCATTAAGTAGCAAACCAGAAGCTTTTCTTCTGACGTAGGATAGTTACATTCTACATGAATTATTTCACTTTATGTATATGGGGTTTTCTATTATTACTCGTCTTTACAATTCTTAAATTTTTATCAATTTAAATATAAAGATAGCAACGTTAAAATTGTTTTAAATAATAATGTGGCAATTTTTCGTGGCGCCTTAAAGTCGCCACTCGAGTGATAAGGGTTAAACACGCATCCATGAATAAACATTCGCCGCATTTACTTGTTTGCGCATATATTTAAAAAAAGTGGCAATAAATTAATGTGAAATAGTCGTTTTATACGCACTACCGGGTCCAGGATGAAAAGCTCCCATTCCTTTCTTCTCCCATACGTTTCGCCAGCCGCCGAAATTCTATGGGACTTCAGCGGGTTAAGAAAGAAAGACAGTCAGCGTCCGTGGAAGTTGAATACGACATCCATGTTTTATTGAATTTCTGATAACGCAATGATACAAAGTTAAGAGCTTATAGGCTACTAGTGTTCTGTCGTCAGATTATTTCGTCCGGAGCTACGCTAGGAATTTAGTCAGAGTCGCGTCGCGAGCACCAGACCCGACGATCGTGTTTCCACCGGTGAAAACCGCCGGGTTTATCGGCCGTTCAAGTCGTTCCTCGATCTAGACAACATTAAATCTAAAATAACACGAAGGTAACGGGATCGCAAAAGACCAGGTGAATAAGTGAATGTATCAGCAGAAGGTACGCTTATATATAGAATTCACCGAGCGGTGCCGAGAAAGCATCGACTCCGAGCGTGGTTTACATTCAAATTGATTAATCATGCTGTTGTGGCGCAGTAACGTCGCGATATATGCCTCCGCCTCGGGGCCAGAACGGTCATTTTAACTGGTTGAACACCTACAGGATAACTGCCACGGTATCATCCCTGCTAGCGCGAGACGATATCATTTCCGCTGAGGCTCTCGGCGGGCCTCGAATTTCGACTCGCGGGTGTACTCGATAAGCATATCGTTCCGAACTCATGGCGGTGGCATTTATCGCGACTTGACTGCTTGTTAGTGGTTCGTTGAACCCCATAGATCGCAGGCAGCACCGCCCGCGGTCGTTTAACCTTGTCTATTCTTGTAAAATTATGGCCCAATGTGGGCTTCGATTCGACGAGATATCCACGTCACAATATTCTGTTATTTACATAGACTCTCTACATTTATGCTAACGAAGTTATATATCTATATTTATAACGAAGTATATATTTATATATTTATACTTAAATTTATATTTGTATTTATATTTGTATTTATATTTATATCTATACTTATGTTTATACTTATATTTATATTATTATATATATATATTTTTTTTTTATTATGTATATCGTAATACAAAGATGACACACTATTTCATTTTCCCCCGAAACGATATAATTACAACGCCGTCGGACAAACGGAAAATACGTACAATAATAAATGCTGGCGGTCTAATCTTAAAATCAACGATCGTTGCACATGACGGTTCACTGAATATTCTTGTTCGTGGATGTACGTTGCCGGCAATAAACGATAGTGTTTTCGGTGTCATTCAGCGTGCAGCGTGTACCTGTTCACACTATTTAGAATATTTAAAAAGCTAATCCGCAATCGAACAGAGTTTTTACCTGGCATTGCAGGCGTTCCTTCTAAACGTTATTGTACTTACAAGTAACTCAGGCTCGGGCAAGGCAATTGTGTACAAGAATGTTTACGTATTCTTGTAATTGACAAATAATTCGATATTCCACTTGACGAAGAGAGAGAGAGAGAGGCGGAGAGAGTGTGAGAGAGAGAGAGAACGATGCTCCTCGAACGCTAAACCTATCGAATGCTAAAATTGACTAGTGCACGTTGTCTTAAAATAGCGACCATATTCAGTTTCTTTTCAATTTCATACGATTTTCATTAGAATAAACGATCAAGTAAAGAAATCTGTTGAATAAATTTCTGTAAAGGCAATTCTAACTTAACACTAGGTTTACGGAACACTAAAAGCTTTACATTACGTTTTAATTAATTTTGCTTATCAAAAACTTCATTCCAATGTTCTCTGCCGTACAGAGAAACTGTCCCGCACAAAATTCAACCGTGCCTAAGAGGTTAAGCGTCCAGCTCCTTCCGAGTAAAATTTAACGGTCGGCAAAATGTGTATTTAGAAGCTGTACTTTCTCTAAGCGAGTTACTGTATTTCTCGTAAAAGACATTGCTTTTTAACAAAATTTTCAGGGGTTGCGAAGAAACCATGAAACTTACAAAATATATCGTACAGAAACTAGTAGAGAACCAGAGAAAGGACGAATTAACATGTTGCCGAAAGGTTAAGAATTAACCCTCTATGGACCCGTGTAACTTTCAGGTCACATTTTAATTTATCGACATTTTACCAAATAATTATAGCTTTTTTCACGAGATAGCGCATAAATCTTAATTCTATAACGTTGCCAAGACAACCAATATTAATATTTATGACCGTTGCTAGGCTCATCAACGTGAAATAACAAAATAAATGCTGTGCAAACTGTCTGCAGAAAAAATAAGCGAAACCATTTGATCCAATTGATATTATTTGTGCTTTTGTCAGTGATTACCAAACTAAAAATAGTGCACATAATAGCTCTGCGTTCGTATATCAATAACAACCTATTTGTTTGCATTTCAATTTTCAATTTGTTACTGTTTTTTTATGATACAGTTTTGTAACTTTGAGTTTACAGTGGGCTATTATGGCAGATTTCGGTACATTTAGGATAGAGCTTGTGCTTTCTCCTGTTTTCAGATTTATACATCGTATACCCAAAATATGTATACAAAATCAGATAGAAATAACAGAGGAATTAGAATTAGACGCATTAGCGGTAATAGATTCGACGATTCCTTATTAGATTCCGAGTCCGATGAAGATGTAATAGTATTTCGCAGACGACGGATAAATGTCATTGACTGTGACGAAGAATTTAGTACTCGATCCTCGTCAGATGAGGAAGATGCAGGACCACAAAGAATTGTTTGGCAACTACTATCTCAGACGAATAATAATAGTTGTTATCGCCCTTGGAAAGGAGATTGCCCCAATGTCACCGAAGCACCCCATTCTCCTGTGATCTATTTTCGAAAACTATTTGACAAGGAAATTATAAGCACTATAGTTGACTATACCAATATGTATGCACTGCAATGTGATCCAAGAAAGAGATTTCAAATATAAAATGTTTAACGTCAAGTGCAAATTGTTTCATGGAATTTCACGCTTAAGCTTTTATGCACAGAAGTGCAAACTTTATAGGCCGTTGTTACCTGAAAGTCACATATTGAATATATTGCAATAAAATTGTTTAACACTTTAACTGCCCGATCAACAACCTCCGAAATTTCACAAAATCGAACTAATTTATTTGATGAAGCAACAATTGAAAATTTAAAATGTATTACACATAATTATCCTTCAACCTTCTCGTACTCCCAGATTTTAACTAAATTTAGTGCAACGATTATATTGATGTGCAAATTTATTTTTAAACATGGACAAATTATTCTATCACCCATATATGGGTGACATGGCAGTAAAAGTGTTAAACAGAAAAATTTTTTTTCATTTGCATATATAGGTTTATAATTTCTGATTTTTCGTTCCCTCAATTTTTTTGGATTGAAAACAAAAATTCGGCCCACAGGGGTTAACATAATTTTGATAATTGTAAAATAAAATATGTTGAAACGGTCGTTCGAACGGCTGTGGTAGGTTCAGCGTCAACGCTGGAAGCGCCGGCCGGACAAGAATGATCTACACGTCGTTCACTCGATTTAGCGAAATCATGAAGGTAAATTTGTCCGTTTGAAGTTTCGGTATTCGATATCTCTGTTGTTTCGATTGTAAGGTAACAGATCGCATCGAGAGGTCGTCGCTTTCAGCGTTAATTGCGCGGCGTGCCATGCACTTAGGTAAACACCGGAACGTGGATCTTGACGTGCGCTCTCGAATAAATTCAACGCAGAAGAATCAGCATGGGCGGCAATTGGGAATTCGATCGACTGACCAACAACGGTTTATAAAATGCGTATCGTGGACGTAGCGGGTGTTGCTTGTAACGGGTGATAAGATAGGCGAGGTGGGCAGTGGGAAGAGAAAACCCTGGAATAGGACATTGTACAGGACACGGCGACGCATCCGAAAAAAGATTGGACACGGTCATCGTAATTCGGAATAATTGTTCGACGTTCACGGCCGATGCAATTTGGTCGATCCTTCGTCTTCGTTCGAAACGCGAAATTTCTCATTGGTTTCCGATCACCATAAATTCTACGCAAACGTCCGCGGTCGAAGAGGGACAACCTCCTGCGACGTATCGTCGTGTCCGACGCTGAATAAGCAGCCTGCGGATTTTGTGCGTTCATCGTCAGCAACACATACGGGGAAAGTTGAACGTGGATCGTACAGACTAGCCGAGGGAAAAGGTATCGTTTCGTAAATTGGTACGCGAGATCGACGAAGAGGATCCGCAGTCTACCGGCAATCGAGGAGATAATAGGAGAGTACACCGAGCACGTAGACCTGCGCTAAGTACATCGAACTAATCGAACAGTGAACATCTATCTCTCGAAGAGGTTGGACCCCGTTTCCGCGCGTTGTCTCGCCACGCGGACGTCTCTCCAGGTCGCCTCCTCGGGGTCGAGCCGTTCTTCGAGGTCACCGAGAAAATGGGAACCGGAGGACCGCGGCGCTGGTGTCCGGAAGAAGAGATTAGCAACGGTTCATTCACGGGGATGCTTCCGAGCCCTATCTCTCCGGTCCACGGCCACGTCGTCCCTCGGAATTCCTTCGAGGCGGCGTCCGAGAGAATCGATCGCGAACACGGGGGGGATATTGAATCGATCGATCCGAGCGAATGGAATCACTGGTAATGTTCGGATCGGCAGCGAGCATAGCTTTCCTCATCCCCCGACGTGGAAACGGCTGTTCGCTCTCTCGGATCAGACACGGGCCGAGCCGAACCCTTACGAGAGAATGCAGGAATTCCTCTTGGACTCGGACCGTTCGCGGATCTGCTGCAGGTGCTGCAGCTGCGCCGGCGATGGCACGTGAGCGCTGCTGCTCCGGGAATTCAAATGCTGCGGCGGAGGCAACGATTGACGCCGACGACGACGAAGAGCCGGGCTCAGGTTGTACTTCAGTTTCGCCTGGATCAGCAGCTCCTTGAACACCTGCGAGATGTTCGTGTTCTCTTTCGCGGACACCTCCACAAACCCGTTCTCCCACGTCAGCGTCACCAGCTTCCGCGTGCTCTCCGTGTCCACCTGCGGGTGATATCGAGTCGTTAACTTATCGGCGACCCAGATCGCGCAAAGACATCTCTTTTGTGCATTTAGGTTGTCTGATCTAGGGACGTCTCGAGTTACAAGATTGGCCGTCTTGAAACGTATAAAGATGTCCTTTAGACGTCTCGAACATCTTTAACCGTTTAAGCGCTATGAACCCATATATGCGTTCTCGCATAATCATTCGATTTAGGTTATGAACGCATATGTGGGTTCTCACGAAACCATTCAATCTGGGAAGAAGAAATCTATGAACAGATATATGTGATTGGTACTTGAGGTGGTAGCTTCATTATACAGTAACTAACAATTCTCTTTAACAACACTGATCACTTCTGTCAAATGAAATAAATGAAACTTATTTGAAGTACAGAAAATTTGCTTGGCATTCAACGTGTTAATGGTGGAGAAAATCAGGAATCAAAGCGAAACGAATTTTTCATTTAGTGATCTCAAGGTACGAAGATGATCTTCGAGACTTAGAGAAATTCTTCACCAGAATCGAAATTCGATTCTCTTTAAGAAGGGCAACTTACCGCCTGTTTCGTGTCGACCAGGTCGACTTTGTTGCCGACGACGACGATAGGCACGGCGCCCTTCGCGGCGTAGATCTGCGCCTTGAGTGTCTCGACCTCGCTGAAGGTGGTGGCGTCGTTGACGTCGTAGACGAGGATGAACGCGTCGGCGGACTTGATCGAGAGGTCCCTCATCGCCGGGAACTCGTACGAGCCGGATGTGTCGAGGATATCGAGGGTCAGGTGCACCCCGGAGACGTTGAAGTCGCCGTGATGCATCTCCTCGACGGTTCTCTTGTACTTCGGTATGAACGTGTTGTAAAGGAACTGATTGATGATGGCGGACTTGCCGACCTTCGCGGCGCCCATCACCACGATCTTGTGCCTTATATTGGAGTCGGCCGGTTTACCGCCGCCGCTGTCTGATTCCGACAGCCTCTCGTTTCTGAAACGATCATCGATCCGGTCCAAGTTTATTTCGTGCTCACGGAGCCGGGCTTTCTCGTCGGATTGACGACGGTCGGGGAAGGCGATCAAACCGTCGGTCGCGCGGTAAACAGAAATTAGAGCCTACCGAAGGAAATAAAATTTCTTGATGTCCTCCTTCGGTCAGGGCCTAGAGGAGCCTAACGAGGGCTGACGTTAAAAGAGGGACACGAAGCGTCTCGCGTTTAAGGGGACAACGGCCCTCCCCAGCTGAGAGAATGGCGCTAACGAACGTTAAAGATCCCTTTCACAGACATCGACGCCGTTATTGAGCACGCGTTTTGTGTCTGTCCTGGATTCGCGCGACCGGTTACACACCGTGTGCTCTCTATGTACGTGTCTCCCATCGCGGAGGCTGTGCTCTTTGCATGCACCAGATAACAACTGCCTCTACCCCTAAGTATCTTCGTCTTCGTAATCATCCACGCTTATTACAGGAAGAAGCCGGGCCGCGGTTATTACCGTCCGCACAAAGGAAGGAGAGCCGAGCTTCCCTTTTTGCGAAGTCTCGCCGCAAAATTAAAGCTCAGCCCGCCCACCAAGAGCGAGTCAAGAGAGGCCAGAGATGAAGAGACCGGCCGAACGGAGGGAGGGAGCCTAGCCGGGGCCCGCGGGGTAAGTAGTTGAAGGCTGAATGCGTTTCAAGCACCGAACTCTACGCTTCTTGCGAGTTTTCATTGCGTTTCTATGTTTCCACTACGTTACACAACTTCCTCGCACGACGCATCGCGAGAAACATCGCGTTTTTATTGATATTCGAAACGCGAGACGCTCGAACGATGGAAGGGTTTTAGAATTTTATATTTGACGATGTTTAGGACTGCATTCAATTATTTAAATATGTTTTTGATGGGAATTTTTATGGACATATTAGACTCTCTGTTGAGCTGAGTATGACATACGATATTCGACATTTAACCTCTTAGGCACGGCTGAATTTTGCGCGGGGCTGTTTCTCTGTATAATATCTGATATAGTATCTGATATAATTCTCTGTATAGTATCTGGATAATACGGTTTGATCATAAAATTATAATTTTTCTTATAGATATGATACATGTATGTTGATTTTAACAATTTACTTTAATAATTAATAATATATTAAAGTGGCGCGTCGTTCAGAAAGATGGCATCCGCGAAAGCCATTATAGTGGCGCGTCGTACAAGAAGATGGCATCCGCGAAAGCCACTATAGTGGCGCATAGTGCCTAAGAGATTAAACGAGAACGAATTTGTTAAAGTGAGGGGCGAGAGATTTCGGAAATATTAATTATCGTTTGCTCTGTACAGAATTTGATACGTACATGATAAGTATACGATTTTCAATTGCGTTAAACAATTGTTGAAAATTGTTCAATTACGTTGCCGACATATATCCTAATATGTCATTAGAAATATGGTGCTTTCGGATTGCATTACTGAAAATATTTATAAATTATTTCAAAATGTTTAAAAGTTCTTGGTTAAAGATTTTTTTAACTGATCCATCAGTAGAAGCAGCAATTTCAATTGTGAATCAACAAGTTATCCTCACTCATGACAACTTCCTTTTGGTAGATTCATGCAATAATTGGAAAAAGTGCCGACTTTGCTTCTTCTCTCATTTTTATATTTCCAAGGTTGTAATAACATTTCCTTCTTTAATCTGTGCAATTTCTTTTTAATTACGTTACAAGACAGTTTCGCACATTCTTTAGAAATATGAAATCAGGAATAAAACTCGATCCGTAAAATGAACGAAATATCGAAGATCTTCCATGATACTATTTCTAGGCGGCGTTAAGGAGATTGAAGTTAAATGAAAATTTCCTCCCTTCACTAGTCTTTTCAGTAAATTAAAAGCGCGATGAGATGGTACCGTATTATACCGACAGTCGTATTTCACGGACATCGATTGTGTAAAATTTAACGATGAAAAATTTCCAGTCTCTGTCGCACGAATTCAAAAAAATGTTAACAGTAAGCGATACATAAAAATCAACACACCGAATATTCGAACAAAACTGAATAAATACTTCTATTCGAGGACACTTCTGAAATAGAATGTAAAATATAGAATGTTTTTGCGGAATTGGCTAAAATAGAATTTTATTGTTACAGAATTGTAAAAATATTTAAAAAGTGAGATTCTACCAAAATTTCAGTTTCCGTTGCACGTTGAAAGCCTTCAGTGCTACAAATAGATTTTATTTTTACAAATTCCAAACATGAGTTTATTGAAACTTCGACTGACTGTCAGTTTCATGACTACATTGTCAAGAATGAATGAATCCCCATAGAGGTACTACTATACAATAATAAAACATAAACCCTAAGAACAATTCTAATGATTTTTACGTATTCAGCATTTTCAACGTTAACCCTTGGCATTAAAATGGCGACTCTGAAGCACCGTTAAAAATTGTCACATTGTTGCATAAAACAATTTTTACACCGCCACGTTTGTATCTAGGAAATTCATAAAAATTCTACTGTTGCAAGGACATAAATAAATGTAGAATACTTAAAATAAAAGTGCTTCGAGTACAAAGGGTTAAACCCTACAAATGCAGAAAGATCTGCGACACGGCGGCGTCTCTCACCTGACATGTTTCGTCGGCCCGTCTTCCTGTCCTTCCTTCAAGGACGACGGCTGTAGACTGAAACGACGTCGAAATTGATGCCGTCCTTTCATCATTTGGGCGAGTGCGTTCCTATAAATAGAAAGCAAGATTCACGAGCTACAGTACTCCATCGCACGGGGCATAAAAGGGAAAATTCGAGAGTGACGAGGCGGTGAAACGCGTCGTTCCGTCGGCGTAACGTATTCCTCGTTAAACCGTCGGTTTCTTCGAATTTCTCCGTGCTCGGAGGCAAAGCTACTGACCGGCTCGCGTGTAAAACGCTTCTGGACAGCTATTACGTCGTCTGCGCTCGGTTATAGATCTCTTGCGAGCGCCGTGGAAAAAGCTTATGAAAGGGGAGAGAAATGATACACCGTCTGTGTTATATTACACACCGTTCCTCCCTTCTCTCTCTCTCTTTCGCTCATCCTTCTTGCCCATCGGCATCGGACTGCAGCCGGCACCGATGCACCGGAGAAATATTTCGCGCGAGTTTCCGGGAGCTTGTTCGCGCTCCCGTTTAATTGTTCCTCCCGCTTATTGGAATGTTTTGTCCTCGCCTCCGCGTTCCAGACGGACCGAAGCAACTGCCCGCGCGATTTCCGGAGAAACTTTCGAACACAGTTTAAACCTACAGGACATTCAAATTGGCTAGGTATGCGTTTTCTTGCAAAATTTCGTCTATTCTTTGCAAGCCGCTGAGAACGCGAAATAATTGGCCCGTGGATATCGGAAGAAGGCCAAGTGGCGGATAAGGTAGCAGCGAGAAAGAGCGCGCGATCATCCGTCTGGCCATCTGTCGGCGACCGCAGGTGGTAGAACCGCGACAATTCAGATTCGGCGTGGTTTTTATCAGAATATATGTTTACATAAAGGAAAAGGCAATTTTGTAACGCCGATACTGCGACGTAACGCCAAGCGTCCAGTGTCATATCGATTCGCTCGTCCACTGCGGCCGCACAAATGTTGATTACTAGTGGCAGTAACTGCCGGAAGCTTGCGCGCATCGTTTGTTCCAATTGGCGAATTAAAAAAGTTTGAGCCAACAGACAGAAAATCCGAAGGTTCCTACGCCGATTTTCGGTGCTTCAGAAACTTTCGAGTAGGTTCTGAGGTAGGCTTCGTTCCAAGAGGACTTGGAGAAGTGGTTTGAGCACCATCAGAGCCTCCAACATTGTCGAATCTTTTCTCGAGGAGATCTCGCGGTTTGTAGACCGGTAAGGAAGTCTATAATTAGACCTGGAGAACTTCGCAGAGAGACAAACATCGAAGTTGATTTTCTTCTGGTCCGGGGAATTTATAAATGAAAGGGAACCTGGTTGTAATTTCTTCAAGTTTGCGTACCACGAGTTATCAAAGAACTTTTCGTAATCGAAATCATTTGTTGAACAAGCACCGGTGCACCAACAACCTGTTATCTTTTATCGCGGACCTTTTACTCAAGAGAGGAAATAGTTAATAATCCCGGGAAAATAAATATCTCTTCATACTTCACGAGATTTATTAGAGAGAGTCTGCTGAAACATTATGAAGTTTGCAGTTTGTAGAATGAAGCGAGCAATTTAACAGAACGAAGGATTTCAATTAAATTATTTTCAATTTGAGTTTCAGTTGAATTTTCATCGAGTGTTAAACAGTTGCGTGTCTCTGGAAAAGTAATCGACGAAGAATCGTATCAATTTTTAACTAATAAAACTGCGTCATGCAACTTGCTAATTCTTTTCTCTTCTCCTTTAATGAGAGAATCATTTGAACGTCCAAATTGCAGATAATGTGAGATACAATATTTTCTATTAATTTAATAATTTAATTCTGCACCTACATAGGTTGTCTTAAAAATATTTAAGGTTCTCGCAAGGGAAGATTCTTGAGGCTCTCGAAGAACCTTCTTCCTCTGCATAAATATCGTAGGAGGCATCGTTCTCGAGTTATTAAAGGAAAAAGTTAGGAAAAATAACTGGAAAACGAAGCGTCGAATCCACGAATTGGCAAAGGAAAAGTTTTCGTAGAGTAACCTCAGGAATCTCTACTTTCGAGTAACTTGAACACTTTTTGCACAACTATAACACACGCGAGAACATTGAAAGGTATCGCGTTTTAATCTGCTCGCGATAATGTTCGAGGCTTTGTTAACGTCGAACGTTAAGCGAATCAGCGTCGGTAAAAGGTCGCAACCTCGGCGACAACGAATATTCGCGAGTTTAACGAGGTGGCGCTTGGAATTTCAAAGCCTCGTTAAATAGGATTCGTTTAAAGCGATTAATACTCGTCATCCTTTCGACGCGAAGTAAGCTGGTATTAAGACGCGAACGCGAGGATTCTCCGCTCGGGGAGAGAGGGTTTCCATGAATTTGCAAACACCCGTGAAAATTATTCACCGCTGGCATACGCCGAAGGAGCCCATCCTCGCGAAATTGTTCCCACGGTGAACAATATTTCGCGAGGATAGATATTCGCAACAGATGGATCGTTAACTCTAGACTGCATCTGGCTCGATACTGCGTCGATCTGATAGCTGCGCTGTCGAGCCATTTAATTGTAGCTACGTTCCGAGGAAACGAGTGGCTCGCATTAATATTCGGCTACTGCTTAGAACAGCGTAACCTTTTTTGAAATTAAAAAGATCATTACCAAAAATTTTGACAAAGTTTTAAAGTAAACTATAAAATCAGGTCCGGATAAAAGAGTGTAATTTAATACTTTACCGACCGGCGATTATTTCAGAATGTTCTAAGATTCATGGTCCATTGCTGAAAACTTTTTAATGGGTCATTCAACGCTGGCTGCAATTTTTATTGTAAACTAACAAAACTTCCTCAGTAATGTTGTTGAATAATTTCATTACAAATTGCAATGTAAAAGCAGTTTTTAAGCTTCGTTTTGATACATCACAATTATTGAAAGTCCTATTAATAGGTTTCCGGTCGGTAAAGTGTTAAATTGGCGTTCGCTTAACAGACGTCTTATTGGCAACGTCTCAAATTAACGTTGTACAGAACCTGAAACAATAAAACTGTTATGCCCGTTCATCGGACACTACTCAGCCTAGTCTTCCAGGCGAATCGATTGTTTTTCTTCTACAGATGCGTAGATACAATATAGATAATATTCGAAACGCGAGACGATCGAACCTCGAACGATAGACGAGTTTTACAATTTTATAATTGACGATGTTTTGGACTACAATCAATTTTTTAAATATATCTTTGGTGGTAAGTTTTATGGACATACTAGACTCTCTGTTGAGCTTAGTGTGACATACGACATTCGACATTTAACTTCTTAGGCACGGCTGAATTTTGCGTGGGGTTGTTCCTCTGTACGACAGATTCACAACGCGAATTACGTGTAAATGATACAGCACTGCAATGTGTGACGGATAATGCTGTTCTCTACACGAGTACATTGGAATGAAGTGTTTGATCATAAAATTATTATTTTTCTTGAATATATGTTACACGTATGTTGACTTTAACAATTTACTTTAATAATTAATAATATATTAAAGTGGCGCGTCGTACAGTAAGATGGCATCCGCGAAAGCCAAAGTCAAATGTTTAAGAGTCCTTGGTTAAAGATTTTTTAACTGTTCCTTCAATAGAAGCAGCAATTTCAATTGTGAATCAACAAGTTATCCTCAGTCACGTCATCTAAACTTCCTTTTGGTAGATTCATGCAATAACTAGAAAAAGTCCCGATTTTGCTTCTTCTTTCATTTTTATTTATTTCTTTCATCTATATAGATAAATATATTTCATTACTATAGTAACAAAAGTCCCTTGAACCAAATCATTTCCAGTCATACTTTAACACACTTTTTCCTTTACGAAAATATCATACGCGGCCCAGTTTTCGAGTTATTAACGGAAAAACACGAACCAATCAAAGCACGGCTACAGCGAACGGGTTTCGGGTCGGCGACGGATGCCTCTGAGCGTAGCGTTGCCGTTGGTCGAGCCAAAAAGCGTCTGCTAGTGGTCGCGTTCTGATTAGTCCATGGTTTTCGGTTGATAACTCGAAAACGAAGCTGGGCACGACATTTTCGCAAAGGAAAAGATTATTTCGAACGACGAGCTTGATAACATATTTCACTGTCGTTCGAATTGGAGCTGATTCTCTCACACTTTCTAATGACCAAAGTTACTTCACAATGGGGGAAAGGTTTGATAACAACGTTATGCGTTATGTTTTGGGTTTTGACGGACGTGATCGATGGATACTTTCGCGTCCCCTTGGCACGGCCGGATTAATCGGGGACCGGTTTCGCCGTGCATTGTCGCTAATATCGTTCGAGCGAACGGCGCCCATGGGCGTCCTTCGGCTCCTCGCTGTAGGAGGTGACATTTTCTAATCTTGTCCAGGTCGGTTCCCCGATTCTCCCGTGGATAAACACGTAAACTCACTCCTCTCCGGCAGAAACCGTTTGCACCGGATCGATAACGGCCGCGTAACGCAGTTTCCAGCCGCGCGATAAGCTTCGCACGCGTGTCCCCGTGGCGGCGCGAGGCCAGACACGCGTTCCCGATGCGACGGAGAACAAGACCCGAAGGATCGATAGACCAGCGTGATAATTGCCAGGCAACTGGCTGAAAACGACGCTGATACCGTCTCCCATGAACTTTTTCATCGAAACTCATCCGACAAGCCGATGCGCCCGGTCCGAGCCGCGCCGAGCCGACTGCCCTCCGCGAATTTATTAACGGCCCGCCGCGTGATTTATAGACTGCGGATGCTCGCGAATTTATAACGCTTTCCGTACGCGGTCCCGACGCAATAAACCAACCGGCTACAATAAAAATTCGTTGTATTTTTTACACGGCAATCTGGTAAAATTCCGTCGAAGAAATCCGTTTCTTTCGAATGGCTATTTTTATGGCATTCGGAAGATTCTGTTCCCGAACGGTGTTTTGCGTGATCGATGGCGTTTGCAAGCCGATCGGACCACCGATTGGTCGTAAAAGATCGACCAGTTATTTCGAGACGACGAATTATTTCGCCATTCGATCGTGCTATCGCTATTTCGAAATTTTGCAGTATTTAAGTAATGCAATAATCTTTCAGTTCTTTGTGCCGTACATTTATCTTGTGTTTACGATGATTAAATTGTTGGCGATTGGAAATTGACATTGAACTAGAATTGAAGATCCTCTTTGTCGCCCAAGTGTATCAGCTTGTGATTATCATACGTTTGGGCTAGGGAAGAGAGTGGAGTGATCGATGGTTTCCTTCCAAGCTGAAAGGATTAGTTGACAAGATAAATTTGAATGGATCCTGGCAATATGTTGATATTCATTGATTTTTGTAATGCTTCTACTGTTTCGAATTGCTGCCACTGGTTCTGGTCATAGTATACTCTGAACTTGTTAAAATTCTGTACCAAGGAAATCAATTTTTATGAAACGTTGATTTTTCGAGAATTTACGAAACATTTCGTATTCTGACAAATTGTTTCGTGATTAGTAGGCTGCGGATGATTGTGCAGGTATTGATTTCAATGGTCCAATTCACAGAGGCTGAACCAGAATATCGAATAGAAATCAGTTCGACCGATTAATTATTCTATCAAATTGTGAATAAAATAGAATCTGCGTTGAATTCTGTTAAATTCTATAGGACGCCATATTGTGGGAACTCCTGGATGACGTTAAATTGTCGTTAATAATTTCCTGCCAGGGAAACATTACAATGGTCGTCATATGCTATTAATCATAGTTCAATATTCGTAGGCAATGAAAAATTCCTTTTACGTATCCGATTCGACGTTGCAAACGAAGCGTTAAAATCGTCGTTCACGGTTTTCATCTTTCAATAAATATTTTACAACTGGAATCAATCAAGAGATTTTTTCTTGCTCGTCTGACAAACGACGTTCTAGCGTATCAAATGTAAAGTACGCGCTTTAAATTCATCCTTAAATACCAAGTCGAGGTCTGCGAGATCCCATAGAACTTGTTAATCGGACGATTCTTCCGTATAGCTGTTCCAAAGGAAATTTTAATACCTTATCTGCTTTGATCGGCTTATTAAGTCAGCTTGAAAGGAATATCAAAATTTTATGCTTCCAAGAAAGGAAGATAAGATCGTTAAACCCGCTAATCAGAGCAGTTTTTTAAAAGCGTAGAACACCTGATCTGCCTTATCTCGCAAAAAAAACGAAAATGAACAATGTTAAAATTTCATCGAAACCAATTGCGAATCACATTGTCTTTCGAATTAAATATTTCGGTGACACTATGTCATTTCAAACTGTTCTGCGATTGCTGTGAGTTTTAAAAAATTCGTAAAAGTTACTGCATCGTAAGACAGTGTTAAGATTACATCAAGACTTCTAATCAATTTAGGATCACGAAATTTTTCGAATTATTTCAGTGATATTATGGCATTTCAAACTGGTCTGCAATTGCTACAAATTTCTAAAAACACGTAAGACTTACTGTATTAAATTTACAAATTAACTTGTTATATTTAATTTATATAATATTAAGATTTTTTCGACACCAATACTGGGTCTAATTTCGTTTATGACTTATTATGTGCAAAACAGTAAAAAATAAAGTAATTAATTTTACATATTTGTAAACTAGAAAATGTGCTTCAACCCATTACGGACCAGAAAATTCGATAACCATATTTTAAATAAATACACAAAGTTTTAATTTCGCAAAAACCATAGTGTCCGAATATTAAAACGAGTAACTGTAAATAAAACGTTACGCGAAAGCTAGGGAAAATAGCTTCGCGTTCAACGTGTTAAACACGTCGACTGCCAAGCTAACAGCCACGAGAATTCTACAAAATCGAAATGAGACGTTGAATGAAATAAAAATTAATTAACTAAAATGTATAACGTAGAATACACTTGGCTTTCTAGTTCACCATCAACTTTGATACAATGAATATATTAAGTTAAAATTCATTTAGAAACGATTTAAATAATTCCGTCACCTATATATGGCTGATATGGCAGTCAAAGTGTTAAGGGTAGCAGAGTCAAGTGGAACACCCCGTATATTCCCGACGGATCGTATATTCCGTCGCATGTGCATTAAGAGGTCAATCAGAATCGGCGTGCCGCGCGTTCGCGTGGCGAGTTTCAATTTCTGCCTGGTAAGGAAAAGATAAAGTTCCGACGTGAATCGTGACAAAAATTGGAGACGGCGACGTGGCGCACATGCACAAAAGCCCGTGTTACGATCCCGTGCTATCCTTTAAAGATCCCGGAGCCGGAGACAAACGAGCTCGGCGAACTTTTGCGGCGCGCACGAATGCTGTCGCCTCCTGTGTTTTCCTCGGGCCATTAGAAATTATTCGTCGAACCAGCCAGCGGCGCAGCCATTCGCTTGTTCAACTTTTCCGCTGCTTTCATCTTCTCGGTTTTCGAAAGAGAATCTCGCGGCGCACCGATAAAACCGCCACAACGGCGTAAATATGTATTCGAGTGTTCGCCGCGCGCCGGTCGTTTTCGCGAACGATAAAAGTGAAAATTCGCCGGCGTACCCTGGAAGGGGGCGGCCACGTTTTAATCCTCCCGTTTATTGGCTCATAAAGCCCTGAAGAAGCTGCAACGGCGTTACTCGTATCGATCAACGTTCCACCGGCGATATTGCCGCCATAAACCATCGAAACGCGGCGCTGTCCAACTTTTCAATCCAGTCAGTCCCCCTCCTCCCGGCAATTTATTTCTCGCCGGTTTGTCGTAGCAGCTCCGAGAACAATAAAGGACGAATTTACTATCATCGGATCCCTCCACCCTCCGTGATAACACGCCCTACGAAAACACTCTTGCGAGGTACGCAAGGCGAACCACCCCCGGTCGACGTCGAGCCCTACAAATTACGGTAATTAGGAAACGCGGCCGATCAGGCTCTCTAATATATGCGTTGCGATTTGTAATTAACCGCGGGGGTTGCCGGGTATTGCTCCTCGGGGAGACGGCCAATTATTGCTCCGCGACTCTTTGAAAGCATTCCCGATATCGACGAGCTTGCTTCGTAGAAGCCGAGTCGGCGAGCGTGCACACGATGTCTAAAATACGAAACCGAGACTCGGACATGGATTACGCTCGATCACGATCCTCATTCCGCCCCTTTCCAAATTGAATCGTTGCGTTCGAAGACTGTTCGAGAAACCGAACTCTTCGCGATCAACTTCACCGAAGACAATTGCGACAATTGTTCCTTACTTCACTACTTTAACCCTTAGCACTCCAATGGCTCTTTTGAAAAGCGATTAAGGAAAGTTTCGTCCTACTGTCCCTCTACCGGCGAGAGAAGGAGGTAGAGCCGCCACAGAACATTATTTAAAAAATAATGAAAGTTTGGCGGCCGCTGTTCCAAAATTTTATACAATAGATGGTCAAAATATTGTTTTAACCGCGTCGACTGTGAAAAGATTTATTGAAAAATTCAGGGAGACTGGATCAGTTGGAGACGATAAATACACCGGTCGTCCAAAAACAAGCCGTTTAAATGTCAATATCGAAGCAGTGCATGAGAGTGTTGATGAAAACCCAGAAACATCAATTCGGCGTCGTGGACAAGAATAGCAAATTTCAATAAGCTCTCTACAGCGTATACTCACAAAAGATCTGTGTCTCCATGCTTACAAAATTCAATTAACACAACAACTGAAGCCTAATGACCGTGAACAGCGAAGAGAGTTCGTGGAATGAATTATTGAACACCAATAAGTGGATGCTGATTTTTCGAGCAAAATCATCCTAAGCGATGAAGCACATTTTCACCTTGATGGCTTTGTTAATCGCCAAAATTGCCGTGTTTGGGGTTCGGAAAACCCACATGTGATTGTCGAACAACAAATGCACGCACAACGTGTCACTGTTTGGTGCGGATTTTGGGCTGGAGGCATCATTGGACCATACTTTTTTGAAAACGAGGCTGGTCAAACAGTAACTGTTACTGGTGCTCGATATCGCGACACGATAACACAGTTCTTTCTGCCGAAATTGGATACTATTGATGTGGCCAATATGTGGTTTCAACAAGACGGTGCCACATGCCATACAGCCGGTGAAACAATTCAATTACTGCATGAGACATTTCCTGGTCATGTGTTCTCTCGTTTCGGTGATCAGAATTGGCCCCCTAGATCATCCGTGCATTACAAGAGGAAATTAAACGCTGCATTAACGAAATTCAGCCACAATTATGCAGAAAAGTCATGAAAAATTTCGACAAAAGAGTGCGTATGTGCCAGCAAAGCCGTGGAGGCCATTTGCCCGATATATTATTCCATAAATAACCTTATCCTACGTACTTTATGATTCAATGCAAAAATAACAATCTAAAGACTAAAAACTGTGTTTTCTATTTAATTCAAACCTTGCCTTAATTTTGGGACACCCTTTAGTTAGCTCAGTTGAGTTTACAGTTTGGATTGTAGTTACTGTAGGTTGTAGTTCCATTTCTAGGCTTGTTTATAGTTAGCAGAGATTGCAGTTGGTTCAGTTCACTGTCTAGAATTCGTAAAGATTCGTAATTTGTAAAGACTTGTAAATTCGTGTAACAAGTACGCGAACCTTCGGGAGAATGTCATATTAGTTTCGTAAAAATATAATTAAATTGCGACTGTAGATGTTGACAAATATCGTGTATAATTCATTGGTGCACTACTGTAAACACAGCTATCCGAAGTAGAATACTTCGCCGTTGTTCCTCCGCTTTGAAACGTCAGCATTGTAATTTAAGAAACACTTTATATCTCGTTGCATAGTCTCGCGAAACGGTAATGCACGGAATAAAACACCATAACATCCATTGGCAAGACAGTAAACGACACTTTCAAACACGACAACGGTAAAGATCGCCCAAGAGCTAGAATCGCTGTAGAGAAATACGCGAAGAGGATCCGCAATATTATTCGAGCGAAAGACGATTTCGCGATTTGAGAAGAAGCAAAGTAAACAGAGAATGCGCAGAAAAAGCATGCTCGAAATTTAGTAAATACCGGAAAAATGCCTGCGTCAGAGGAGAGTTCACGGAGAAATTCCTTTGGAGCAGAGTGAAGAGGCAAGAATTTTAGAATTCGAAATTTACATCGGCGTCCCGGAGGATGGTGAAAACAGCGTGACACGTGTAGTCTGTGCAACGCGGTTGCAATGGCGTCGAACGAACAGAAAATGGAGGTACGCCTCGCGAGTAAGAAGTGCCTGCAGGTATCGTTACGGTTTCAACGGTGTAATCGGATGCATCTTTAGACACGAAATCCCAAAATAATCCAGGCTAAGTAGATCCTGAGCTTGTTTGTCCTTTGCATCTCAGAATCTGCCAAGAAATCTTTGCGAACGTTCGCGAACCACTCGGTTCGATTCGAGAATGTTGCACGTTGCCAGAATTTTCTCCAGAATGGGACAAAAACCGGGAAGAAATATCAATTTTCGAAACTGTAAATGTTTTTCGTAACATTCACAAGTGTCTTTTCGTCGCAAGTTACAACGAAAAGATTCATGTAGTGTAAAAGCTATAACTCTGAAAGTTGTGTAAGGTATATGAATGAAAATATGATAATTGATGCTTCACTTCAACGGTATAAAATAAAAATTGTGTACCTCGATTAAACACCACTGGTGTAAAATGAAAATGCCTTTCTTCGTTCAACAGTTTGTTAGATTACAGACAATTTGTTAACGTCTTTGAAATTATTTAATCTTCCTATGGGATTTTAAGATTAGCTCGATCACTTGCAAAAATGTAAATTTTAACGATTCGTTACGAATGCCGATAGCTGCACGAATACTCGAACTAATTTACGACATCGAATTCTACTTTATTACTTGTTCTGATTACAAATGCATCCGCAGTCTTTTGGTAAATTACAATGGAAAATGTACGAGAAATAATTGGAAGTTCATGCTGCATACTAAATTCGATGTTATCCGTGTGATTTCAGCGAACGAATTCGACTTGCTGGAGAACTTTTTTTTAGAAAAATCGGATTCGATTTTTGAGAGATGACCGTCGGCAGCGGCCGGTTTTTCCCAGTGCGGGCATATCGCATGGAGCTAAAATTATGCGAAAGCGGGTGATATACGTCCGATCGATATTCAGATTATCCGAAAAAATGATGCGGGCAAGCGTAGGCGGCGCGTATCGCGTTCCGTCGTCGCGATAACGTCTCCCACGATTTACAGCTAATTCGACGAACGCGCCTCGATTTATCTCGCGGTCGCGAGCAGCTGAATAAATTTGTTCAACCCGCTTTATTTATAACATTCAGAGAACCACTGCGATCGCACGTCGCGATATTAGAAATATAATAAGTAGATATGTACGGGAACTCCCATTTCCGAAGACAAATCTCGAGTCACGATCGCAACGTTCCTCGACTGCCAACACGATTTCGTTTTATGGGCAGCATTCGCTCTTCGTGGACAGGGATTTTTTAAAACGTTCGAAACAACGCTCTCCAACATTCATCATCCGTCATAAATAAATACATAGATAGAAATCATCATTCATAAAAGCAGATTCGATTTTGATCGATAAACCGCCAGCAACGAAAATTCTGTAAAATCGAAGCAAATTTTTTAACGAAATAAAAATTGTAACGTTTTATACTTTCTGGATCACTAATTAAAATACACAATTTTTGTGTTAATAACAAGATCACTAAAAATTCACAATTTACAAGAAACATGGTTAAAATTAAACGAATAATTAACCTTACACAGAAACAGCATAAATAGACGATACATTTACCGTTGGATTTATAAATTGAAGCGTTTGGTCGTTCACCCGACGTCGCATGATTCGAACGAAAGCCTAGTTATCTTAAACGCCACTTCGGTATACGATAAATTACCAGCGTGCATGGAAACAGTCGCAGAATGAAATTTTACCTTCGCATGCTCCTCAAACGCCTACGACTTTCCTGATTGTACGAACTCGAACCTTTCGCACGAGCGTATTCTACGACGCTTCTGCTCGAAGAAGACGGCGGAGAAAGAAATTGTAGACGTTTCGCAAATAAAAAACCAGAGCACTCCCTTAAATCGTGGCCGAGACGCACCGATGCTTATTCCTTCGCGAACGCGGCTATGAATATGCATGGGAGGACTGGCAATTTTCTTAATTGAAAAGAGGCTATCCGGAGGGGGCTGGCCGGGGCACCGACCACCGACGGCCATTTTCATTTCTTGACAAAAAGCTGGTAATGAGAGGCGACGCCCCCGCTGCCCTGGAATCTGAAATCATCAAGAGCCGCGGCGGAGGCTTTGCTTCCGCGACAGGGTGCCCCGGAGAGTGCGTAATTAGTATCATTATTAAACAAAGGAGTCCTCGAGACGCGAAGTGGTCGGAAGAGGAGCGAAGCGAGGGAACGAAATGGGGATCGGGGTCATCGTGGTGTAACAAGCTCCGTAGAGAAAATGCATTTTGCCGTCGTTGTCGCTCGCTCGTCGACGGCCACGCGTAGTAAACAGGTTGACTCGCACGCCTGCGAGATCGATCGTTGCAAGTGGAATCGACGTTAAACAGACGCGACATCCTCTATTGGAAAACAGTCAGGCAACTTTTTTCTTTTTCAACCGACCCGTTAACGCGCTGGCATTAACGCAGTCATTGAATTTAATTAATGTCAACGCCGCCGTCGGGACTGCGTCGAGCCACATACACACACACACGCGCGCGCGCACACGTGAGATTTGATGCGCGCGTCAATCCTGACGAAATTGTCCTCTTTCGCTATTTTTCTTTTTGTCTCGCGCGGCGTCACGTTGAATCGACGTTGACGGAATCCGCACGACGTCCACCCGTATTGTACCGGAGTGCCTGTGACCCCATTGTTCCGGGTTCTTTTTTCAGGGGAACGCACCGTGGTGTAAATGTCCCAATTACCTGCAGAAAATTCCTTCTCGAATCAACGAGTGTACAGTGACTCTTATTAATATGCGGACATTGTGCTATTCAAAAAATTGTTGCTAGTTTCGATCGTTTGCAATAGTAAATTTGGAGTTGTTGTTTTATAATATAACAGAACATTCATTGTAGTTTGTAATAACATAAATTTTATTCGTTTGTTGCACATACTTTTCTTAATAACAAATAGTGAACTAAATTATGTCGAAATTTATCGTCGCAAAAATATTCGGACGCTTGACAAACTATAACATTTAAACATGAAAATTATTAACATAAGCAATAATTAATATTTCGTTGGATAGCCTTTAGGCGTATTGTATCTGAATGAACTTTCTTTCCTATCTCTTGAAATAATTCAGCACTTAATGTTGCAGCACTTAAACCAGGGTTCACTTTTACTTTTCTCAAAACAATACGTTTCTCTCGGTCGCCAAGCTTTTGTGGTCGGCCTTCCTGAGGAATTGATTTAATTCGAAAATCTCTTCGAAACGTGGTCTACGCATTGGCAGCGATTCTGGCACAATCGCTGGTGATATCGATTGTTTGTGGAACAACAAGCTCTGCCCGGTGGAAAATAGAAATGGTACACCCTCGTAAACTATCTCGTTTAAGGCGTTCTTCCGCATCGATGGAAACTTACACGTAAAGCGAAAAGGTATCGCCTCTTTCCTCTCGTTCGCGAAATCCAACGCTACTTGTCGTCATAAAAGGTGTTTACCGTGTAGCCGGCACGTGTTCCCGAGAGCGAGAGAGAGAGAGAGAGAGAGGGGGAGAGACAGATAGAGACAGGGAATGGAAGAAAGAAAGAGAGAGAAGGAAGGACGTACAACACGGACGGTATAAATGCCCAGCCCTTGTGGAAAATGCTTTTACGGGCCTCGTTCAACCTCGTAAATTACGGGGGCACGGTAGAGGCAACAAGTTCGCGACAGTTTCTCGGTCATGCGAGGCTGTTCGCGCGATTCAGTCGATAATCGATCGTCTTCGGTTTCAGTCAACTTGCGTCGCCCTGGCGCACCAGTTGATTACAGGAAACCGGGTGTAGCCGGGCCAGAAACCGACCTCGGTTTATTACACTCTCTTCTTTCTCTCCTCAACGAGATACAATTTTCTTCGCTAATAAGGCGACAGCTGGCCGCGACGGTACACCGTCCGCGAAACAGAGTGCCGGATTTAATGGTCAGGCAACCGGAGACTCGACTTTACCCGTGGTTCGCGAAAAAGCGTGACACCGCCGCGGACCAGCCACTAATTGCGAAGACTCGCGATTCTCATCGCGATTCTCCTCGCGATTCTCCGCGCGATTCGTCCTCTGTCGCTGTTTTCCTCTTCTCCGTAGACTGCAGGCGTCTTCTCGGCTTCGGCTCTTTCTTCGAGGGAAGTCTTGCACTCTTAAACCTCCCGGAGCTTATCGACCGAACAACTCCGGAAACTTCCGCTGTAGCGCACCGGCGAGTGAAACTTTGGGAACAATCTCTCTCAATTAATCAGTGATTCGCCCGGAAAATCCTAAGAAGCAGAGGGGAATCGTGGGTGGAAAGAGAGCATGGGGATCGGTCGAGCTGCTGGCCGTTGATCGTCAGTGTGCCCCGTTTCCTGTGTAGATGTTGCCTGGCTTTCCTCTCTCGCTATCTACAAGTCTGACCATGCCTCTTCGCCTGCAGCTATCTCGGATCTGCTCGCCAACAAGCCGCGCACGACTCCGACGTTTTGCTTGTCGAATTATTCCGCGGTCTGAATACTGATTCTCGATGCGATCGATTCGAGAACTCGCGTTTCACTACGGACCACGGTTTTCAAGCTCTATTAAAATATTGAAATTCAACGAGAAACACTGCCGTGGAGGAGTCACGCCTTTTTATAGTAATTTGAGAGAGAAAATAAGCAGACATGTACCCTTTTTTGATGACGTTCGTTTCTTACGCAGATGAGAAGGCTATTTACCTTATAGTATAGTTTTTGAATCAATAAGAGATTCACAATTTTTAATTGAAAACCTGTGCTTTCTATCGAAGCTGCTTTTTATGTGAATTTTCGGATATGTGTACGTATGTAGTTTCTTAGAGCAGCTGCGACGGCTGTGTAACCGTGAAATTGAATATTGGTAGATTCGCTCGCCGAGGTTCCGTCGTTCGAGTCTCACAGGAGATAACGTTTTTTGAATTGGTTTGCTTCTAAATGCCTTCCAACTGGAATTGGTAGAATCAAGAAGAAATAGGTCACGGAAAAAGACAGACATTTCTCAAGACGAAACTTCGTTCTTGAGATGATCTACTTAAAAAATTCATCAGGCGCGCAGGGATTATGACCCTGCGTGAACAAAATTACAATTTGGCAAAGTGAAAATTGTATAGTGTCCGAATATTAAAGTGATTCACTGTATATCCAAGAAATTTATAAAAATTTCATGGTTATAGAGAACGAGAAACAGTAAAAGAAACGTCGTGTACATAAGGTGAAATAATTCATGTAGAAAAATATCCTAAGTCAGAAGAAATACTTTGGTTTGCTGGTTAAAACAGCTTCGAGCGCAAAAAGTTAAAACACAGATCACGCGTAACCTCAACTTCGATAATTACGATTCCACCCCTGTACAAATAGCGACCGCCAAAGAAAACCGCAAGTCGAGCGTTCTTATTTTTAACTACAATTTTCTTATGGTCACAGTCAATTGAACGGCGCACCGTGACGCAGAAGTTGGTTGCAATAATGCACACGCCTGGCACGGTATGAAACTTCTTTATTGGTTGCACGACAATTTTCATATTTAACTTGTCGGAGAAGATTTTCACCTGTCGGTATTTAAGACCCTAATAACCTCGCAAGGTGATTCGACAGGATCGTAGAATTCTGCCATTTGGAAAAGTAGACCGAAACACTGTTCGTTCGATTTCCACGTGTATGATTAATGCAGAACTTTAATTACCGCGGCTCTTACGAAGGTATAGGCACGACTTGCAAGCAACATACGCATCACCTTGTCCAACTTTTGCGTTAGGCTGTTTCCATTGACCATAAGAAAACTGTAGAGTTAAATATAAGAATGTCCGACCTTGAGCCAAAATACGCGTCTGCTTTTTCGAAACAACCGTAGACCGTTCGCGCGTTTCAGCGTGGCTCGACGGATTACCACGCGATGTGCACAACACAAGACAATCGTCCCCCTTTTCCGACGATCGAGCGCAAGCTAAATCGCATTATTATTGTCATCGGTGTATTTCCCGCGCGTTCCAACTTGGCCGACTTATTCCGACGTGATCCGGTTCAACCCTTCGTCGATGGTGACGCGTGGCGAAAGCGTAACGAGATCCCCACGGTAAAGTCCCACCCCATCAACTGTACAGGGTGTTTCCGATCCGGTGGCGCGGCCGGAATCTGCCTGCGAAAAATCTGCAATCAAATTCTGTCGGCCGAGGTTTCGTTTCCGTGAAAATCCAATTTGAAAATTCATCGCGAACTAATTCTGGTAGGGGTGTCTGATCATGGAAATATATATTCCAATCTTCTTTTAAATTTTTGTTTCACACTATCGACAGATTTCTTCCTGAAAAATCGTCTTCTTTCGGTGGCACCTGACCGTTACGCTGTTAAACGATGTTTTCCCTCGTTGAATCTTCGTTTAAGACAATTTTATTCCACGCGATCGAAGAATTTCTCGTCGAATCATGCCTTTCCAGTTTGATCGGGTCGTCACGTTGTTGAACGATGATTTATGGTGTTACGATATTAAAGCCGACACCTTGGAAACGAAGGTTCGCTTTATAAAATTCTATTCTACCATTTCGATTCCCTTCTTCTTGCGGAATCATCCGCTTACGGTAGATCGTTACGTTGTCGAACGATGTTTTTCGACGTCACGAAGCTAATTCCTTGGAAGCACAAGCTCGTTTAAAACAATTCTATTCTACACGATCGAACGACTTCTTCCCGTCGACTCATTCATTTCGATCGGATCGTTGCTCCGTTAAACGATGATTTACGACGGCGAAGTGGATTTTCTCGAAATCGAAGTCTCGACGACGAAATTTTCAACATTTTCGACTTTCTCCTTCGCGTGGAACGGATACCCTTTCAAGAACCGTCATGTCAAAACCACCCAGTACATCGATATTGCATCTCGCCGGGAAAAGAGCGTCGGGATCGTCGACGTGGTACGAAATAAGGGAAACGACGCTCGGGGGCAGGGGTGTCTGCGGAGCCTGTTCGCCGCGGGACGCCGGAATATCGTGCCGGTGACACGAGGAGAGAAGAGGCAGAGAAAAAGAAGCTGAGGGAGCTGCGAAGGAGAACCAAGGGGTTGGGAATTGCATCCCCAAGCTAGCTTAGCAGTCGTCTTGGCCGTCGTCGCAGCACGCCCTTGCTTCTCCGTTCGTCTGAACTGGATCGGTGCAGTACGACGGGACCCGACAGCATGGAGCCGGCCAGTTCCGTCGACTGACTTCGCTCCAGGTCGTTGCTCCACTTTACAGGAACACGCGTTTCACAGCCGCTACCCCCCACACGTTCACAAACACGTATACACACGCATACGTCGACCACCGATCGCCAATACCAATCCGCACAAACCCGGTAAACACAAGCGTGACTTCGCCTCTTGCATTTGCCCGCGTCGACGCGTGAACATTCGCTCGGAAATTCGCATAAACATCCACCGTGCGTGGTGTTACGCGCCTCGAGTTCCTGTCATCGTCCAGGGCCAGCTGGTGCCACGTTTATCGCGCTCTCGAAGTCCGAACTGCTCGTCGATTCGCTAGCGACGAGATAATTGCTAAAATTCGAATCCTATGAATTTGTTTGTTTGCGAACGTCGAAGTTGTACATTCTCCATAACGTTCGATTACATTGTAAATGTTGAACCACATATTTTTCAGATTTTTACGTTACATCTGTAAATTTGTTCCATATTGTCGAGGAAAGCAGACGTCTATGACGATTTTACTTTTCGTCGTTAGAAATAGAACTTTAGGAAGAAATCATAAGTAGGTTCTTAGGGTAGGGAAACGGATATTCAAATAATGGGGATACTACTGTGGCAGTTATACTGCGATTATTCGACTGGATACGACGACATTACTGTGCAATGCTTCGTACTTTATTTACTTATCGTGTATAGATACGAGATGAAATTCGTGGGCCTCGAAAAGTATACCCTGCAGTAATGAAGATAAGATTATGGTAGTTATCCTGTGGTTGTTCGAGCAAATAAGAGTGTATATTAAAAATAATTAAGTTTTCGTATATAGCGCTTCGAACGTAGTCGTGCGAATGATCGGTGATTTATGTCCCTTCAAAATTATCCAATCTTTGCGGACGTGCCCCGGCGAGACTATCAGCTTTATCGACATGATTCAAACGTTAAAATCTTGCCCAAACCTTCCTCTTTAAGCATACGCGTCCCAAAGTGGCTAGCTTTTTAAGGAAATCCAGGAGGATTCCTTTTATCAATCCCATTTTGCCAATTTTCGCTATTTCGAGCGGGCCCAAAATTTCAAAGTCGCGCCATGGTCACAATTCCGTTCCGATCGACCTGAAAATTGGCATGTACACTGTCTACCGGTCTAGGAACGTGTACACAAAATTACAAAAGAATCGGTGGTCCAAAAATTTTTCCCCAATTTTTCGCGATCTTTAAAAGGGGGGGGGGCGTATCCCCTCAATATTAGCCAATCTTTGAAGGCGTGCCCTGACCAGACTATCACCTCTATCGACATGATTCAAACGTTAAAACCTTGCCCAAACCTTCCCCTTCATACATACGCGTCCCGAAGTTGCTATCTTTTCAGAGGAATCCAGGAGGCTTCATTATATCGTCCCCATTTTTGCGATTTTGTAAGTCCCGAAATTTCATTTGAATTCGTCATTTGCGCGAATCCAACTACAAAATGTCGAGGGCCTATGCCCCGGAGCAGAATCAATTTTTTAAACCTGTTACTGAAGATCCTGCCCTTAATTTCAAGGATAGCTTCTCGAAGACGGGCGCAGCTTTCCGGGAGGGTGGCTGGCACCCGGATCCGTAATCCAGGACGTAGGGACCGAGGGGTCGGGAGACGATAAGCGAAATTACTTTTCCTCAACGCTGTTGACCAAAATACCCTATTTCCCGGGTTCGGTCATGGCGGAACGGCCCCATTCCGTTCGCGGAAAAATGGCCCGTTAATATCGTGCGGTTCCCTCGGTCGCATTAAGGTCAACGAAACCGGTCGCGTTCTGCTGTAGCTGGCCAACGCTGCTGGCAGCTTGCTCGCATAACTCATCCAGGATTCCATGGGCTGGATCCAGCCACGCGTGCTCCGGGATGATGACATTCGGTCTGTTTGGGGCTACGGTATATACACAGTATACAGACACTCTGGAGTACCTATGCCATTTGCGCCCTATCTCCATGGGGAAGAATAAGTAGGGCATCCTCGGGTCTCGAACCGGATAAGACGAATCCTTGACATTTAATCCTCCCATTCGGCTAAGGTGATTGTTTGGCTTGTGGAGATTCATTTACAGAAAGCCAAATCAAATAGGAGAAAGATTTTTGGTTGATTTCTTCGTGGTCTACCGAATAAAAATGCCGTTACCGTGCCGAGGAACTTTATGCAACTGCAATATTCTCGTAGAAGAGAAACGAATTTCCGGCCGGAAATTTCTTCCTGAACGATTTTTATCGAGTGCGCTATAAACAGTGTTTAGTCGGCGGTCTGTTTTCTTTAGATTTGCCATTCCCTTGTGCTCGATATCGCTTGCGTTAGGTTTTAAAAACATGCTTCCGATGCATGAAGTGAACCATTCTTTGTAGGTTTCCATAGTATACCCGGGAAATTTTTGTACACATTTCTGTCCGTGTTTTGCTATTTATTTAGTTAATTTGTATTTATGCGGTTATCTTATGCAATTTAGTATCCAGCAACAGTTACGATTAAATTACCATATATAATGTACCACTAAGCCCTGAAACGAGAAAGGCTCGCAGGCACATAGACTCACAGAAGACCAAGTCGTCCATATGCAGCCCCACTAACAATCCCTTAAACGTTCTCAGCAACTTAATCGAACCCAACACAAAAGCAGCAAGGACGAAAGAGAAACATGCCAAATTCGCGAACACCAATTAATCTCTTTACGTTTCACCCCATCGTGCAATCCGACCAGCTTTCTTCCAATAAATGACTAATGATTTCCACCGCAAGCAGCAAGAAAGCGGGCGAACGCGAACGCCGATGTGTGCCGTCGTTGGCAACACGTACACGGTCGCTCGAACCAGTAGACGAGTTCCGTTGTCCCCGAAACCCGAGCGTGCGGATTCTTGACACGCAAGAAATTTACTATTACCCTCGACCGAGCGATCCGGGTCCAACTGGGACGTCCGGGGCCATTACTCCGGTTTCGTTCCCCAGTGCCTCCTTCGGAACGGTCCGCGGCCATTGGCCGCACCGCGTCAATGGTCCCGACTACGAGGAAGCGGTTGAATTTCTCTCTCCCTCTATTTCTCCACCCTCTCTCACCCTCTATATTTCTCACGATCTCCATTTCTCTCTGTCTCTTCTGCTACCTCTCTTTATATCCATTTCCCTCTATCTGTGTTTTTCTTCTTCTCTACCTCTATTTCTCATTATTTCTCACGAAACAAATATTTTGTTTCTTTGAAAAACACTATCAAAGCAGCCAGGGTGTAGCGTGTAGCATTTTTGTCCCAGCGGCCCGTTCAGCAGGAATACCGCGGAGGAGAACCCGCCCGCAGCGAAAGGGTTAACGATTCTAAATTTGTATCGGAAGTTGCACAATTGAACATCGTGCATTTACAAATCGGCAATGGGTCAAGTATCAAGCAAAAACGGTGGTCGAATCGTGCATCCGTTGGCGAGCGTATAAAATGGCCGCCGCGTCGCCATATTTATTTATCTGTTGCTCTACTTCTCCCTTTACAGTGACTCTTATTAATATTCAGACAGTGTGCTATTCAAAAAATTCTTGCTAGTTTCGATCGTTTGCAATAGTAAATTTGGAGTTATTGTTTTATAATATAACAGAACATTCGTTGTAGTTTGTAATAACATAAATTTTATTTGTTTGTTGCTCATATCTTTCTTAATACCGAACAGTGAACTAATGTCGAAATTTATCGTCGCAAAAATATTCGGACGCTTGACAAACTATAACATTTAAACATGAAAATTATTAACATAAGCAATAATTAATATTTCGTTGGATAGCCTTCAGCTTTAATTACGTGTCGCAACCGCTTAGGCATATTGTCTATAACTTTTTGTATGGTTAATAAACTAGTTATTCGTATTCAAATGGTTAATAAACTAGTTATTCGTATCGTCTTCAAGACGAGTCTGGCTCGACGTTGTAGTATAAAGGGGTTCAGAGATTATTCAAGAATATTGTACCACGACTTCTTACAATTAAATTAATGCACAGAAAGCTTGGGATACGCACAGAAAATTCCATCGAGTCCCGAAGAGTCGCGATACGATTGATCAGCCAATCGATAAGTTCGCGCGCAGAGAATTAAGCATTCCGATGGCTCCTCTGAGGCGACACTGAAACTTGTCGGACTATTATTCAAAACAATTTGTACATTATAAATATTTATAATTAAGGAGTTACTACAAATTGAAGTGTTGCCGTACGATTAACGGCAATCAATTTGACATGCACAAATGGAAATGAACCACGCGAATCACTATTCGAGATGAAAAAGACGTCTCGAGTTTGGAATTAAAATTGCTTGGATTACAATGGGTTAATAAACTAGTTATTCGTATCGTCCTCAAGACGAGTCAACGATCGAAACTAGCAACAATTTTTTGAATAGCACAATGTCCAAATATTAATAAGAGTCATCACTATATGAAATGCCTGAAACTTTTTTCCGAGTAGAGAATCGAAACTGTCGGCGGACGCGTTCGACGGTAATCGGTGCTGCGTTCGCCGTGTTCGCGACGCGTACTTAGAAGGGGCCATTTGTCAGCCGGATGGCCCCGGGAGCGCCAGGGGGCGGGGCTACGGCGAGTACGTCGCCAGCTTCTTGCGTCGTCCCGGAAGTATTCTAATGAGACGGAAAGCCGTTGCTCCAGTTCCGTTGGCCTGTGTCGGATGCTTCGCTACCCCACAGCGACTCCGTTTGATGATAATGACGTCGACCTCGGTGAGCCGTTTCGAAAGAAACGACGCGATTCGCCGATCGAGAGAGCTTGATAGATGAGCCTCGGCCTCTTTAGACTGAGGCGCTCTTCGCGCACCGTCGCCGACCGTTTCTTCCATGGTGCTTTAAGTCGAGATACGATCCTTCGAATTTCCATTTTCCCGAGGCGAAGGGAGTCGGTGATCCCTCGACCGGCCCTTCGATTTATATACCTTCAGCCGATAGACCGGATTCGGTGGTCTCGAGCCATGGACATTGACAAATGTGGCCGTCGAAGCGTGTATTCTCGGTTTCTCGGGATCGTTTCGGGATTTGACAAGATCGTAAACACCCGATTTCGTGAACGATCCACGGGACGACTGATCCTTTTTGCGACCGAGAAGAAAAGCCTTTCTTCCGGAACCGAAATTGTACCTGGCAAATGTTTCTCTTTATGGTCGCAGTGATCCTTGACCGGGTTTGTCAGAAATTTATCCTTATCGCAGCTATCGCAGATTTCATTGGATGCTTTTGTCGCAATTTTTAACTGTTTACTTTCGGTTTCGTTGATTTAATTAACCCTTTGCACTCGAAGCGATTCCACTTAGAAATCGAAACAATATTTTTTATCTATAATTGCTCTACTGTTGGTAGCTCGTTTCTTTTCGTTCATACGAGAATTAATTACTACGACTCGTACTTAGAACTTCAACATTTTTGTCGATTTCTGAATTGCAAGCCTAGCGATGTAAGAGTTGTTTTGAATTAAAAATTAAAAATGTCCACCCTATTATTTAAAGCAGATTTGACATCACTGCATTTGTCTTGTCAAAGAAATCTTTCGATTTTGGAATTAAAATTGCTTGGAGTGCTAAGAGTTAAATTTGATTTTCTGGAAATTCTTAGGCCCCCTTTTGCAACCGTCAAGCATTACATCCGAGCTGAAAGTATACCCAAGTTCTGTTGTAGGGCATTTGGAAGCTCGTTCGAAAATTACTTTTCTTATACGAACAATATTAATATGCAAATTAAGTTTCCAAGTTTTATTTAAAGCTGGAGTACTTCGGTATTGTCAATTTAAATAGAAAGGTCAATCCTGAAGCTGAATTAAATTATTGCTTCAAATTGTGTGTGAGAAATAATGGATAATCTATTTTATTGTAAATCGTGAATACTCTCTTTAGATTGAAATGATTTATTAACGAGAAGAAGCTTTCTAAAATGCAATTTAATTAATTTTTATTTTCAACTATTAAATGTCATTTCTGAAAATATATCGGTATAAACATATTACTTCGTTTAGCTTGTATAGAACGGAAGCTGATTTCCTTTTCCGAACGGTTTTAATACGCTAATGTTTAATTGTACTTTATATTTCATTGTGTTCCTCGGACCTGTAATTGGTATAATTGAATAATCGTCCGCAATCTGATTATAGGGAATCAATACAGTTTGGCGTACGAAATAATGGTGTATGGTGACGAATGCCAGCAATCCATTTATAACAGAAGATAAAATCAAACAAGTAAATCCGGCTCTTTGTTAAGAGACGGCCATAAAATTCGATATTTTATTCAGTAGGAAAAAAAAAGATTTAAAAGCTACCACGTATGTTGGGATCAAAGAGACGTTTACAAAAATACACCGTACACACAGTTCGTTCCCAATATATTCGCAATGTATGCAAATATTCTCGATTACCTAGGTACAATAAATTCGCAAGCAACACAATTCTAAGGCAAGATTCGAGCAAGATGGATCCTTTCGAGGAATACACAAGCTTCTCTTTCATCTCACAATTTTTACACATTCGTAGAATTTTATATTTGCATTTAAAGCGGATTAAGTATTTCATTATGTCTCCCGTGCACTTTTAATTTAAGAAAAATACGTAGCCAAGTTACAAATCGCAGAAACAATTTTTAAATAAATTCATATTATGCAATGCGAAGAAGCAGGTCCCATAGAAATTCATTCGTTCCAATTTTTGTATGAAACTTCCTATGCGCACAGACTGTGGGCCAAATAGTGATATTATCCTACTTGTTAAACTCATTGTGCTCCATAGTTTCCTTCAATTTCGTTCCCGACAATTCCCCACGGTTTTCAGAATTTTATTTAAAATTTACTCGAAACGGCAAAGAAAATTCATTTTAAAAATATAACGCACATTTAAACTGGCAATTTCAAAATGTCAGGTCACACTCGTCACTGTGAACGGAACTGATGCGTATTCGCATTCGACGTAGCATTGCAAATTCACGAAAAATCTGCAGCCGTATTCGAAAGCGCGGAACAAGAAATAAAATGTATTCGAACTATTTGAAGTTATAAATCAGGACTCGTGCATGGAACATTATGTTTGCAATAAGAGTGGTCTAAATAAGTCCATTTGCCCGCAGCATTAATTTAAAATATATTAAAACATATGCGTCCAATGTAGAAATCGCAACACAAGAAATAAAATAAATTCGCATTATTTGACTCTCGACAGCAGGACCCGCAGAGATCCATTTATTTTGTCTGTTACATCAAACTGTGTATTCGTGTAAACAGTGGTCTTAAATAGTTCCATTATCCTGCAGCTTTAATTAAGCAGTAATAATTTAATTAAAAAAAATTTGCGACCGATGTAAACATCGCAGAAGAAAAAACAAACTAAATTCGCATTAGAAGCAGGACCCGTAGAATTTTATTAATTCTATCTTTTACATAAAAATGTATATTTATAGTGACTTAAACTGTTGTATTAGCCTGCGAATTTAATTCACGATAAACATACAAGCAGTGCAAAAATTCCAGAACAAGAAATAAAATAAATTCGCATTATATGACGCTCGGAAGTAGGACTCGTAGAATATTATTAATTTTCTCTTTTACATAAAATGTATATTTACAGTGGCTTAAACTGTTATATTAGCCTGCGTATTTAATTCACGATAAATATGCAATCAAAGCTAAAAATTCCAGAACAAGAAACAAACTAAATTCGCATTAGAAGCAGGCTCCGTAGAATTTTATTAATTGTATCTTTTACATAAAAATATATATTTATAGTGACTTAAACTGTTGTAAAAGCCTGTGCATTTAATTCAGGATAAATATAAAATCAATGCAAAAATTCCAGAACAAGAAACAAAATAAATTCGCATTATTTGATGCTCGAAAATAGGACTCGTAGAATTTTATTCATTTTACATTTTAGATGGAAATAGTGATATAAGCAGATCTATTAGCCAGCGTATTTAATTCACGATAAATATACAATCAAAGCTAAAAATTCCAGAACAAGAAACAAAATAAATTCGCATTATTTGATGCTCGAAAATAGGACTCGTAGAATTTTATTCATTTTAGATTTTAGATGGAAATAGTGATATAAGCAGTTCTATTAGCCAGCGTATTTAATTCACGATAAATATACAATCAAAGCTAAAAATTCCAGAACAAGAAA
>CM052085.1:6510883-6548675 GCA_028453745.1 Agapostemon virescens
TAAAATAAATTCGCATTATTTGACGTTCGGTAGCGGTACCCATAGAGATAGATCTCGTTCGAGTCTGCTCACAGTACATGTCTGATCGGATCAGTGAGTCCAGAGGGATACGGCTACCGACGTCTTCGATAATTCCGGAAGATCTCCGAAGCGCGTCGACACAGATAAAAATAGGATTGCTTCGTCGGGTACCTCGATATCGACGAATTCTCAACTTCGAAACTTTAAAGCAGCCAACAGTTCTGATATTAAATGGGCCGCTCTTTTCGGTCGGGTCATGCGTACATCCATACTACTTGTCTTCGAGCAGCAAATCTTCTACCGTGTTCCTATCTCCGCTGGAACATTTGGCAGAGCTTTCGCATATCTATTCTTGTCATCTGATGGTATTTTTACCGGATATATTAAGTGAATTGCGAAGGTATTTCCTATCTGAGAAAAATCACCGTGACCTGTTTAGCTCAATCGACTGGAAATCGTCGAACGTTCAAACGAAAATTATTGCAGTTCACTGAAAGATAGTAGAAACAGATTGATCATACTTTTTGTATAGGTTTTATTGTCTTTCCAGGTTTCTACGCTACATAGAAAACGTCTGCATCAATTGTAACAAACGGAAGATTAATAATTTGTTTCTCTATCTAATAATTCTAATAAATTGTGAGCAATGTATTGATATTTTTAAATCTTATTAATCTTTCGCATTTTTTCGTCATTCTCATCGTCAATATTTCAGTAAGAAAGAGTTTCAAGTAGATTTAGTATACTTGATGTCAGACGGAAATGAAACCAATAATTTTAACTAGGAGTGAATCAATTATCGACAGGATTTGAGGATTGATATTCTAATTAAAAAATGTATGTTAATAACGATTCTTACTCAAAGTTTGAAATACTCAAAGAATTCTAACGTTAATATACCGCGACTTCAAGCGATTATCTCTTCCACAACATTTCAGCGAGCTCTGTCTGCAATAATATAATATTTCCTTTGTAACACCACATTTTGACATTTCCCTCATCGAGCCATTCGCAGTTACACAGTATTTCCTCTATAAGGTCACATTTCGCTTTGATCCTACGCGATAGACGCACGGAACTACAATGCTGCCTCTGTACGGTCACATTTCGACATTCTCCTCAACACCTGAACACCCACGGTGAACCTTTCAAACATTTCTTCGACGCGTCACATTTTGCCTCGACTTCTTCCAATTAAGAACGATTTCAAATTAGTTTCGCACTCTAGCTACAGTTAGATTCATCTTCTAGCCCCGCGACGCAAAGGAGGGAACGCAACGATTCTTCGACACATTTTGCCTCGACTTCTTCCAATTAAGAACGATTTCAAATTAGCTTCGCCATCTAGCTACGGTTAGAAGTATCTTCTAGCCGCGCGACGCAAAGAGGTGAACGCAACGATTCCAAATTTTCCAGCATCCTCCATCATGGAATATCATTTCGCGAGGCAGCTCGTTAAGCGAACCGCAGGATTCGGTGACGGAAGACGCAACAATGTCCAGGGAACGGTGACCGCCGTTGCAAATCAGGCTTGCTGACGCGCTCGTGACACTTGTTAGCGCGCATTTAGGTTAAGCCGCGGCAACGCAACCGTCGCGACGATAAACGCATTTCTCGCTGCCCTCTTCTCCGGCTCGCATAAATTCCGGATATCGTTAACGGGTCGATCGAGCGCCCCTTTATTCCTGGCAACGGCGACGTGACCTCTTCCGCGTCGTCCGTTCTCGCAAAATAATAAAAAAAAAAATCTGCAGAGAGAGAGCGAGAGAGAGAGAGAGAGAAAGAGAGAGACTCATATTGCAGAGTAGCGAAAAACACGGCGCCGCGGCGCGACACGACGCGACGCGTCGCTCGCTCGTTAAGGCCGGCGACCTGTGAAATTTCGAAATAGCATCGCGATCCCGTCGCGACGGCCATGAAACACAATTAAAACGATGACCGGTGGCTGGCACGTTCCGATGATTTTTCACGGGCCGCGGCTGCAGTTGTACTCTTTTTTTTTTTTTATTTTTACCGGCCTGCGGTCGCGGGATTGAATTGCGGGGGAAACAAAGAATGTCTCTTTTCCATTGTTTTGAAGACCGCTGATCGAATCGATATCGAGAGTTCCAGAATTTCAATAGCCGTTTCAATTGTTCTACAGTCCGCGACAATAGAATAGCACACCTTGTAAATTTCGTAGTATTTTAAAAATACAACAGAAATGAGAGCGTTCAATCCATATGCTTCTTGAGTTACTTCTTATATATCCATCTTAGTGACTTTGACACGTAAACACTGGCCAAAAATTCTTAGAATCGTTGTTTAGGTAGAAGATTCTTTATAACGAAGATGAGCATACTACGATGAGATTATCTTTCTACGGAGAGTTTGAGAATTTAAGATTTACGTTTTTATTTTTCCTGACAGTCCTGCAAATTATGTAGAACATTTTGAAACAGCGTAGAAGCAAAACTAAAAGTGGTAACCGCAGCGTATCGCAGCTAAAATTTCGCGAAATTCTATAGGTGTTGCGTGCATCCTTTGACTGGCTTCTCGAGTCCTTAAATCTGTAATCGTTAGTCTTTCGAAGGCCTCTCGTTGCGCTTTAACTTTCGAGTCTACTTCTCGCGCGACTTTTTATTTTGAAAACTGTTCTACGCGACGGTGTCGTTGAAAATTGCAGTGGATAAATCTGAAACTGAAAGCTGACAGATTTCACGAACGTTTCCGTTCACGTGTTTCGACCAAATCATCCGTCACCGACAAACCTCACTGTCAGCTACGACATCTACCACATCAATCTCGCGCTTGTTACATTAAGGGAAGCAATGCTTTTTGTTTAGCGCTACACCCAACCAGTAATAAAATTGGCTAGTCTTTATTGTCTCATTGAAATGGCAAGATTTATTTTATTTAAATTATTTGCAATTTTTAGTATAATGAACAAAGAGATTATAACTTAAGTAATTGTCAAATAAAAAGTCTGTAAAGAGTTGTTTATCCTGCTGTGGTAGGCTTAGCGTTAAAAGAACGGAATTATACCTCGAATATCATAATTGAGGGGTTATTTATATTGTTCAAAGTATTTTAGTATATTCTAGTACATTTTAACATATTCTAGTTTACTCCTAGTATATTTTAGTATATTTTATTATATATTCTTGCAACATAGCAATATATTAGTAATATATTAGAATACACTAGATAACGTTTAGACAACGTTTAAGACAACAAGACAAGACAAGACAAGTTTAGACAACACAATAGACAACGTTTAATAATGCCGAAAGGAACACCACTTTACTTTTCGCTTCGCCATGGAAGACGCCCTTCGACCGCTCGGTATTTCCGGAAACATTTGCGTACCGGAAGTTCCAAAATTCGAGCCTCCTGTACCACAAAGTTCCAAAATGCGATCCAATAGATATTTCAAATCTCCTAACGAGACGCGTCAACAGTCCAAATTATGAGAATTCTATAATACCGAATAAACAACCACCGCGGCAACCCTTCGTTCCGCCATGCAAAATGCTCTTTGACCGGTATTTCCTCGTTTCAATATTGAATGCGTTCAGAGCCGACAATATTTGCCTAGTGGGAGTTTCAAAATTCGTGCGAGGTGTGCCGCAATATTTTAAATTTCCAGACGCGTTGCCGGGCGCGCGGCGCAAACCAGGATAACTCTGGCGAATTTCGTATGAACGCGCGCCGGTCGGTATATCGCGAAAATATTGAAATCACCGGGTTCGGCTAACGGGCAGCGGGCTGTTCTGTGGCTGAATAAAACTTAATTGCAGCTGGTAATCCAACTCCCTGCCGGAAAATCGAGTTACGCGGCCGCGGTGTAGATTACAAAATGATTTTCCAGCTTAACCGGCTCGGAAGAATCGTTGCTTGTTCGCGCACGGTACGCCGGTCGCATTAATGTTTATACACGGGTGTGCCGCGCCTGGTCGGGAGACTTTAACGCTCCGAAACGAGAAGTTAAGGCACTTCCGAGGGCATTTCCTTCGGCCGGCGTGTCGTAAAGGCGGCTACGGTGAAAGCAATTTTCTAATTTCCCCGTTATAACCGTCGAAGGACACGTGCGCGCACAGAGCAGCGCCATTAACCGGGTCGCGGGTGAACTTTAATTCGTTTTCCCGGGCGCTCGTTAAACTTCCTCGCCGCGGCGAAACCGTGATTCTTAACGTCTGCTTTCCATAATCCATTTTTCCGCGACGGTGACGCAAAGTTTTTCCGGGGTTCGATCCTGAGCACGCGGCCTCCGTTTCAATCTCGTCGCTTATTTGGTAAGTTCGCCGCAACGCGGAGGCGAAACCGCGCGTGGGAGGATGCTCGCGGAAATTGGATGGGTAAACCCAAGGTTGCCGTGCAACTCTATCGAATATTCCTATAAATAGTTTTTGGATCCTTAAAATTGCTTTAGGCCCCGTGCAACGCGGTCGAGCGCGGTTGCTCGATCAGGTAACGCGATAATGTCTGTGGCGGCGAATCGGTCACCTTCGTTTAGGCACTTGGATTCGGCCGGGATTTACGGAGAATGGTTGTAAAGGCCAAACTCCGGATAAACAAACTCGTTTATTCAACAGTAGCGAACGCTAGCAGTAGCGAACTCGATCGAATTGGTAATACAGTCGAATGTCGGATTTGTTCTGATTTGTCGTGGTCGTGTAATCTACACTCCCAGACAAAAAGATACCACACCAGTGCCATCTTTAATTTTTCGTGTTAACATTATGCTACCGTGGAAACTCTGAGTTATCTGTAAAACGTACCCAAATCTTACAAAATATATAAAACAAAGAAAGGACTGATAAATTTTCTTATTTTCTGTTCTTTTTTACTGTTTCCCATTACATATTTACATATGTACGTGTTAAGTTGCCTCGTTTAACGCCGTTTCGTTTAGCGCTGGCGTCTTACTGTACTTCGACTTGCAAAATTTTAAGTGTTAGATTTTAAATACTACAATGGCGTGTAAATAATAATATTGAAAACAATTTTTATTCATCTTCGAAGTAATATAATATTCATTATAATATTTATATTAATTATAATTGACTAATGTGTGGAATTTCTTAAAACAATCTTTGGGATGCACATCGGTGGTGCCTGAGAGGCACACTTGGAGCGTTAAGGGTTAAGACGCAACAATGTTAAGTAACGTGACAGCCACGCTAATTGGCCGGTTTGAAGTAATCATCGAGTGGAAGCGAATAAACGCAGTAAGCCATGAAATAAAATTGATTCAGGATCTCCTAAAATCGATTCGCAGGAAATGAAACGGAAGATTGTGTGTGAAGTTCGTAAAATATTTGATGTGTAGAAAATAATGTAAGGTTATCGAGAAAAATGGAGGACCTGCGTAAAAGAGAATCGAGTGAACGGAAACGGTAGCCAAGAAAGTTTACCCTGTCTTGGAGGTAAAGGGTTGGAACGGTTATATTCGAGGCGCCTACAAAATCCCACGTCACAATCCTGCACCGGATCGTGAGTTGAAGCGGAAATCCTTTGGACGGCGACGCGACGCAGTTTCCACTAAAGAAGGTAAAACCGAACGACTTTTCACGAGGAAATCCACTCGACAGGGTAAACAATGACGGGGTCTCTGGAGCTGCATAGCAAGTCGCCGTGCCGCAACGCGGGAATTTTTGGCTTTTCGCGTGACAACGCTGGAAAAATCGACTGTGTATCGTTTACCCGGCAAACACGTGCCCGCGCAGCCGTTTCGCGAAAGGTACTCCGGAATTCCAGACACAATCACGGGTGCAGCTGCACAGGCGACTGGAAAGTTCGAGAACACATTCTGTTGCCATTTCCCGGTCGGGCAAATAAACCGGAATAACTAGCCGCCATTGCGCTCGTTGCGCGCCTTGTTAATCCCTTCACTTCGTTTCTTCCTGCCGCTGTTATCGAGCCTGTTTTTAATCATCCGCCGGAGGAAATGGAGTTTTTACTTACTATCTATAGAAGCGTTTGCTTAGAGGGTCGAACGCACGTGCGCGATCGCACGGGAAAAAATTATGGTTCCAATCTAGATTCGCTGTACGACGTTCGCAGTCGATAAATTTTCCTTGCCGGCTTTCTGAAAGCTCGGCATTCACCTGACTTCGGATTTGAATATTTCAATTTAGGTGTGCGGGATTTTCATGCGAAATCAAAATTGTCCGAATTTGTTACAAGATTCAGGGACTACGTATGCACTTATTTCTCCATTGAAAGAATTATATATTGATATGATAATAAATATTTGAAAGAAATGCAGAATGTTGGCGAACGGGATAGAATTTTTGGAGAGAGCGATTTTGTTTAGTCGTTGGATACGCATGATACGAATTTATGAAGACGTGCGAGTGTTTTAATTGAACATTTTCGCGAACAAACAGAAAAGCCGCAACTCTTAACTAACTTTTTCGTATGAAATCGCTCTTTCGCTGTTTGCAAATAAATTGCCTTCGATTCCGAATGTAACAACGCCCACGAGCATCGCGGTGTTCACAGACGTTCGATTAAAAATTGATTGACAAACTAATAGCTTCCGGACGGTTTCGATGATTTTTTATCCGTGTGCAGGGAATAAATCGCTGTATGATACATTTTATTTGCGACGCTAAACAGGCCAAACTGTGCACACTCGAGATAATTCGAGGGGCGTTGTATTTTATGCTGCTATAATTTTTCACACTCGAATATAATCGAGAATTGAAAATAACAATGTGAAAGCAAAGAAAAAAAATCGTTTTATTAATATTTGTCATTTACATGGTAAGCTATGACACTTATTTATTCAAGAATAAAATATAACCTTTTTCCATGGAACAAAAGCGCAATATATCAAAATTCTCCGCCAAAAGAAAAGTTGAATCAGGGGCGGTAACAAATGGAAACCCTTGGGAATGTGGATTTGGTTGGATATTGCTACTTCCAATCAAGAAAGATAAAAAAGTCAATGTACGTGTAACATTGCAATATTCGGTTCTTTTCTGCAATGTGAATCAAAATCCATAATTAAAATAAATATTTTTATTATTTTTGTATTTAAAAATTTTTTTTGCCAAGACAATGTTCTAAATGGTGGTTTTTACATTTAAAAAAATGGAGTGCGTTAAGGGGTTAATCGTCGAGAAGTCTCGATATTTCGTTAACGTTATCTCGAAAGTCGTTTGGCTCGGAACATTAAGATTTCTACAATCCCCGAAGGGAAATATATTCGGAGGATCTCCGAAGCTATCGAGAAACCGATAAATTTTGTCAAGTTCGTCTTGATAGTCGTTAAGATTCCAGTTTTAAGAGCTCGAAACCCCAAAGAGAAGCGGATACCGACGATTCCCAGATGCTCAAGGAATAATTTTCGATTTTCAACGGTGTTAACGGAGAATTTGCAAAAGCGATGGAGGAGTCCTTCGGAGATTTAATGCGACCGCGAACAGTCGTTGACGGGAACGGAGCCGCGGAGAATCGGCTCGGAAATGTAAACGAGGGAATATTTTCCGAGACATCGATGAGGATCGACTCTGTTGGAATCGAGTCTGGCGACAGGAGAGGGTTGCGCACGCGGACGGTGACAAACCGAGCAATTTTCCACGACGCGTGACGATCCATTCTCAAAGAGGAATCGCGGCGCGCAGCATTCTTTGCGAGACCCTCACAAATTCCTCGCCCGCCGGACATTTTCGCCTTTTCTCCGGGATTTATTCGAAACGACTCGGGGTGACGACGCCGCTAGGAATGCGCCGTGCAAATCTACAAATCTGGAATCTCTTTCCGGCTACTTTCTAACCCTCTACGGTCGGAGACCCTTCGGCGATGGATAATTGACGGTTCCAGGCGTTCTTTAAGAATTTACAAACGATTTTCAAACGAAAAATTCAAAACATTAGGCATGGACTAGTTGAATTCTGCATAAATATCCGATGCGGTGAAGCAATTTATGTACAATACATTTTTTGTTTTTGACAAGTTACAAATTGTGGAAATTTGTGAAAATGTTTTTAAAAATTTCCGAGAGTCTAGGATTAGATCGTGATTAATGCTGCGATGCGGTTTCGATCATTTACTTCAATGGCGCCTCTGAGGCGACACTAAAATTTGCCATACAAAACAACTTTTACATCACTATGTTTGAAAACTATGTTTTCACATTTAAGAAATGGTTTAAGAATCGTGTGAGTAATAGAATCATGTATAATGGAATTATTCTAGGTGAAAAATGTCTCGAATTTTTAAATTAAAATTGCTTGGAGTGCAAAGGGTTGAAATGTACTTATTGGAGAATTAATTTGAGTAAAACAGGAAAATAAAGTTCGAATTAAATTTTAAAGTATCCAAAGATCAAATACTTTTCTCCGAAAGAAAATTACTTGGAATGCAAGGGGTTGAAGTACACATCTTGCAGAATTAATTTTGAGTAAAACAGGAAAATAAAGTTCGAATGAAAGCTCGATGTGTCAGAGGATTAAATAGTTCTCTCGAAATGTGAGTAGTTATTAAACTGATATTTCCACGCAGAGGTGTTGTCAACCACGTGTCGCGAGATGTTTCGCCAGCGGCCTTTGGAAGTTTATTAAAAATCATTCTGCTGGAACACGACTGCGACCATTGCCCGAGCCGGTTGTATTAAAAGGGCCACGTCAAAAAATTGTTCGCATGATCGGCCGGGAACAAGGGTGCATGTTTCAAAGGATTAATTATTTGGGCGATCGATGAATCGAGCAAAGTTCGTTTATTCGAATACGTATCGCGGTTGATTGGATCGGTTGCGGAAGCCCTTTGTTATTCAAGATGATTCGAAAATAGATTGAAATTGATTAGCGAAGCCTAGCGATTTCCTAATAAACAAATTAGAAGACATATCCCTGCAGAAATAAATTAAATGATACGCAACAATAAACTTTTGCGGATAGTATCGGCAACATGACTATCAGATTCAGTTAAATTCTCGCAAGAAATTGAAAGTATAAAATTATTAATAATTTGTTTGTACAAATTTCGTTTACTCGTTCTCATTATAAATGCACAAAATTTGCAGTCCACCGATTATACATAGAAAACACTGTTTTAAATGCAAAGGGTTGCCGCGTTAATGAACTCACCACCGAGGCCCAATGATTTGTTGTTACATACCCGATCATATTACCAAGAATTTCCCTAATGCCAACGCGTCGTGTGTTCCGATAAATTAGTATAAAATATCGGAAATTAATCAAATTATCTGCCTATTCGACATCAATGTGGAAACAGGCAATTGTCTCTGGTGTCTTGGAATTAACAGTGGCTCATTATCGTGTAATGATTTATAGCGTTACGAGATTTCACGAAAGTGAAGTTACATCGATTAACATGTCATTAAATGTCTGTCACATTAATTTGCTGATTGAATGCCTATCAATAAACGGATTCGCAACGTGGAGGGTAGCTTACGCGATTCGCGGTTACAGCGGTCTCGCTTCTTCTCGCTCCTTTTCCCTATTTCGTCTCTCTTTAGCGTAGTCGATATTTTCCTCATCGGATACCTCGTTTAGTGCAATCTTATCTCTCGATTGCTCTTTGTTCGAAAAGCATCGTGAATTCTTTAACATCCATCGACGTTCCATCGCGCTCCTGTATCGCAGGCAAGCTTCCGCGCTATTAGGCGACCTGCTCGTGTTTCCCTCGAGATATCGGAGCCAACGCGAAAAAGAGCTCCGCGAAAGATATGCAAATTTACTCGTCAATTTGCCGGGAAAGATCCACGCTTGATCTTCGCATGGATCTCGCAAAAATTACACCGCTTTTCCAATTTCAACTGGTTGAAACCTTTGCAACATTCTCTATAAATTTTCTCTATGAATTTTCCAAAGACGCGACAACTGCGGCGGTTTTTAGAAAATTGGAAAGAAACTAAATCATCTTTCAGACATATCAAACGGCTAAACGGTTGAAACCTTTGAAATATTCTCTATAAATTCGACCAGATACCTTTAATCCTTTCTTTTATCATCGAGGAAAAGAACTCTCTGTCACTTTTCGGCGACTCTTTCGGATTTTCCAAAGACGCGACAACTGCGGCGGTTTTTAGAAAATTGCAAAAAAACTAAATCATCTTTCGGACATGTCATAATCTTTAACGGTGTATTGCTACGCCACGAACGACAGAGAAATTCTAATCACCGAAACCGTGAAACAAATCGTAGGGGTTAAGTGTGCGGATTGCGGTCGCGTGTAAAAATAAATCGGAAAACCGGAATAACATTTTTCGTTTGACGCGCAGTTTTCGAGGAAATCGAGTTTAAAGATCCGTCGGATTCGCGTGCTTTAATATTGCGTCGGCACGAAAAAAGGATTAAATACTCGGCGATTCGCAGGGAAAGCGATATGGAATTTACTCTCCCAATTTTGCGCGGGTAACGTTCGTCCGGTTTTCCGCGGGTTAAAACCGCGTGGAAATTGTAACGTACACGGTCGGCCCGTGGAATGAGTCACAGGCTGCTCGAATTACCGGTTTTCAAACCGAGAAATTAACTGCACAAGGAAATTAACGCAGTCGCAACGGCGCAAGCTGCGTTTGAACAATTTGTTAGAACGGCGACTATTCTGGTTATTCTTTTTAAACGTTCGCTTAACTTTGCGATAAAATAAATCGACGTTCACCTAGGAAAGTCTGAGCTGAATTGTTAGTACACCGTTTAGACAAATGATTTGTTTCTTTCTTTTTTATGCTTGGCACTGAACCTATCTTTTATTTTGCAATTATCGAAGCTATAAAATTGCTTTCACAGAAATAGATTCAATGCATTCCTTTATGTGGTGATACATTGTAATAAAAATTACTTAAATCGCGCAAAGATCAAATATCAAAAAAGTACAATCTGTTATACGAACAAACGGCTTCCCTGTTTCATGGTTCATTTTGAAAGCTGCGTAATATAAAATTATTGTTTCGCATATTTTAACGTGGCCGACACAGCATTCCAAATGTTCGATGAAAAGAAGACGAACGCTAGACAGCGTATAAACAGATAGTTTTCATTCCTGTGGGTTGTTTCTACGGAGATTGAATTCTTCGTTGAAGTTCTCGCGATTTCAAGGTACAGATGCTGCAGCTTTGCGCGGCTTAGCTTAATCAAACTAGCAGATGACTTTAGCGTACGTTTGAGTTTACGTTCGCGGTCCCAGGAGCTGAATAAACGTGGAAGACCAAGAAAGAAGCACGCGACTGACCCAGCGGAAAATAATAAAAGAACCAATATAAGATGACATCCTGTTGCAGCTGAATTTTAATGTCTCCCCGGACAAATTCTAAAAGTAATCTTCCAACGAGGGAAAACTTCCTTCCGTGGAAAAACGTTCTACTTTGTTGCGGCGGCGCGGAATCGATTCTCGCCTCCGCCGGATCCGTTCCATTAGCTTTTTCTTGTTCGATGACATGTTCAATCGGCCTGCCGGGTTTGTCCACGTGAACGTCTTTGCGCGGCCGTCGACCGGAAGTCCTTTTCTTTCTTTTTTTATCGGCTTCTCATCGAGCCGCTTCTTTATCCAACCTGGACAGGCCATCATCGATGCGTTTTTAATCCCTGCCGGTAGACAGCCGCTTTATCGACGATACGTATCCATTCATCGCAATGAAACGTAAGCCCTTAGGACGCCCGGTGAAAAAGACGGATATCCTTGAGCTCATCCACCGGTATCAGGGAACACTCAATCCTCCTGGGATGTACGCGTGAAACGTCCCTCGGCGGACGTTTAATCACTTCCCCCGTGCTTCCCACGGCTTTTCCAAACGGCCCACAATTGCACGAGCAGCGGACGCCATTGGGAAATATCACGGATTGAAATTGTTCAGTGTATTTTGAGTGCGCGTTACAGCGCGTAAGTCGGTGCGCGTCATTTTAAGCGCGCGTGATAATAGTAATAAAGTTCATAGTAATAAAGCCTAAAATGAGAAAAATAGATTATTTCTTAAAAATAATGAATAAATGTTCATGAATTATTTCATAAAAATTATTGTTTCTAATAAAACTCGTAGTTTTCTCTTGCTTTCAGTCATTTATATGACATTCAGTTAATTTTGAAAATGGTCTAAGTCAATTCAAACTTTAAAAACAACATTTTCGTATGAAATTCACACGATATTTCATATTCATAATAAGTTTCCATTAACTAAAACTAATAAAATTCTAAATTAACATGTTGCATAACATAAAAATATTTTTTAATTTATTCAGATGCAATTCATTAAATACTTCTAAACAAGAAATATATAACTCAGACCACTTTCATAATTATGGGCACATATTTTCTTCCAAGTTTGAACCCTTTGCACTCGAATGGTGACTCTGGAGCACCACTAAAAATTGCAACACCATTATTTGAAATAATTTTTACACCACTGTGCTTGCATCTAGGGAAGCGATAACAGTTTTACCGTTTTAAAAACGAATAACAGTAAAAACTTAAGTATGCATAAGAAGAAATAAATCACGTAAAATGAAATTTTCGAGACCGTAAGATATGCCTTGGTTTTCGAAGGTAAAACAGCTTCGAGTGCAAAGGGTTAATACAATGGCTGATGAAATTATTACGCCCAAGATTCAAGCAATAGCTCCATTTCTACTAACACAAGGAAGACGCGAAATTGGTTAATGCTTTATAAGATTTTTCTAGATTTTCCTATCGCAATTCGCGATAATTCTGAGCACTCGTTAAAATCTTTTACAAGTCTTTTACAATTTTACAGTATTACAAATGTTTGGACCCACCTGTCGCATCGTATCGCGACGGCGAAAATACGTAGTTTCATTTTTTAAAAATTCCGACGATCTTGAAATCTCGAAAAGCACGTCCTTTGAAAGATAATCACTTCCACGCGAACGTATTAGAACCATACAATTTGTTGACAGAGCATTTCGGAGTAGCATTAACGAGTTAACGAGCCACCCTGTATATTAGAACCACAACGTGCTTATAATATTAGAATACCATAAAACCATTAGCTGATTAACAGACATGGGAGTTGTGCGTATTTATGGAAGAGACGAGCAGATGAATTTTAAAACAGAGGACAAATTAAGTAATTACCATCGCGCCGTTATCAACTTATTAAAATAATCCAGAAAAGATAAAAATAACGTTTCGCATGGTTCCAGTACCTTGAAATCGTTGGAATATAACGCATTTGCAGATTTCGATGGATTTCTTCGTACAAAGTGGAGTCGCGAAGAAGATTTGAATGTTATTGAACTCGTCGAGTGTCAAAGGATCAATATGATACGACTGCATACGCATTCGACGTCGCGTTCGCATTACAGCATCATTTTGATAGCAATCTTTCTTACTCTCCTCGTCTATCCCTTCACAATGATAGAATTCTCTTTCCTTTTTTTGGCAACGCTATTTCCCTTGATCTCGTTTTTAATCAACTTTAGTTCCATCTGCATCTCTTTCCCTCTCTCTCTCTCTCTCTCTCTCTGCATTTCTTCTTACTCATTCCCCTTTTTACTCGACTACGTTGCGCTTCTTATGTACACACTATTTTTCCCTCGCGTGCGTTTACGGTATCCTCGGTATTTTATTAATTTACTTTTCTCACGCGTCAAAGGACTGCTTCGCGTAACGATGTAAAATTTAAAGACACCGGAACTCCGCCGGGCAGCGTTTGTCCTTATGAATAAAGTTGCGTTCCGTTTCAACGGAGTTTAAAATAACGTTTGCATTTCATCAAAGGGAAAAGCGAAAGATAAACAAAGTATTCCGGAACACGTTGCTGGACGACGGAAACGTTTCGAACAATGGTTATGCGTTTAAATGCGCGTTTTGCCGTCGCATCGGGACACTTCAAAATGGCGGATTACGTCCGTTCGCAATCGACGTTCATCCGGTTCGCGTACTCATTTCAGCACATTTTGTTCTTTCGGAGGAGCACGCGAGTGCCGTGACATTCCGTATGTGTGCACACTCGTTGCTTTTTCCAAAGTAACGCGAAACGGTCGCGTTTATTGCTCCATAGATACGGTATTAACGATGTCCTGCTCAAGACAACTATTTACGTTTTATGATCGTTAAATCTCTTTGGATGGTTTAGTTTCGTGCAGTGTCATTGACAATCAATCGCACGGTTCGCAATTGCCGCAATAAAATCGAAACAAAGCGCTCTGCAGTCTGTTTTATTGTTATTGCCGCAAGGATTATAACTCTCCGTAAATATGTCCAGCGAAAACAGTCCGAAACCGAATCGCCTGGCATTTTCTTGTTGCTTCTTATGTCTATATACGAGCGCGCAACAGACCGTCGCAGCACGCGGCGGTCGGGAGAAAGAAAATGCGAGAGAAACACAGGGAAAGAGAGAACAGAAAGGACAGAGGGACAGAAAGAGAGAGAGTATACGATCGTTTTTCACCGGGAAAGTTTCAGCATCTGGCGCACGACAAATTGGCCGCTGTCCCCTTGATTCGAAAGCGATTTCTCGCCGAGCGTATTTCCGGCTGGGCTCCCTTGTCTCGTGCGTTATGAAACCTCGTCGTGCATGCGAACGCCGCTGACCAAATTACGCTCCATTATACTGCGGATGTGAAAATGCAAGCTGACAGTTGCCGATCTTTAAACGAAATATTATTTCCCGTGTTAGTTTCGCTCGGCGACCATTTATTTCTACAAGAAGTTTCATCGAGTTCACGAATTTCACGCGACGCCATTATCCACGGTATTGTATGTTTAGCACCGAGTGCCGTTCGTTTTGTTTCTAATTGAGACGCATGATTTCGGGGACTGTTTTCACCGAGGAGCTTTCGTTAGACGACAAATGCGCACTGCACGTTGATCATATCAAATGTATGTTTCTCACGAGAGTTCCAGCGTTTGTTGATGAATGGTAAACGGATCAGGGTATATTGACTATAACAAATGTATATATTCTTTATGAATATTCTTCGTTTGTTGCTGATGCAGATAAATGGTCTAGGGACTATTTTTACTGAGAAGCTTTCGTTAAACGAGGAATGCGCGGTATATTGACCATAACAAATATATATATTCTTTAGGAATGTTCTTCGTTTGTTGCTGATGCAAATAAATGGTCCAGAGACTATTCTCATTGAGAAGGTTTCGTTAAACGACGAATGCGCAGTACATTGACCATAACAAATATATATATTCTTTACGAATATTCTTCATTTGTTGCTGATGCAGATAAATGGTCCAGGAACTATTGTCATTGAGAAGCTTTCGTTAAACGACGAATGCGCGGTACGTTGACCATAACAAATGTATATATTCTTTATGAATACTCTTCATTTGTTGCTGATGCAGATGAATGGTTCAGGACATATTCTCACTGAAAAGCATTCGTTAAACGACGAATGCGCGGTACGTTGACCATAACAAATATATATATTCTTTAGAAATATTCTTCGTTTGTTGCTGATGCAGATAAATGGTCCAGGGACTATTCTCACAGAGAAGCTTTCGTTAAACGACGAATGCGCGGTACATTGACCATAACAAATATATATATTCTTTATGAATATTCTTCGTCTGTTGCTGATGCAGATAAATGGTCCAGGAACTATTGTCATTGAGAAGCTTTCGTTAAACGACGAATGCGCGGTACGTTGACCATAACAAATATATATATTCTTTATGAATATTCTTCGTTTGTTGCTAATACAAATAAATGGTCCAGAGACTATTCTCTCTGAGAAGCTTTCGTTAAACGACGAATGCGCAATAAATTCATAATAATAAATGTATATTCTTCATAAATGTCCTTCGTTTATTGATAATTGTTGATAATCACAGTTATCATTACTACGATTATTACACGTAAGCGAATAGATTCGACTTGAATATAAAGTTTAACGTCAATTTCATGCGAATATGTACGCCATGACCATTCCGTAACAGCGATGACAATTATATCCATCACAGTCATTTAACAAGTTAATATTAGATCGTCCCGCAAAGAGACCGTAGAAATTATACAGCGACGCTATAACGTCGCTACTGAAAATTATAGGAAGAAATTCTCGAACGAGAGGGCGATGAAATAATTCGTAAACGTTAAAGGCGTTCTTGAAATACAATTTTCACCGAGAGTATAAGAACCGTCGTTTAATTGCACACTTTCTGTCGATTAAATTGAATTAATAACTGTCACACGTGGACGCAGCGGAGCTAGCGTGTCTGCAAGAGGAATAATTTATTCGAGTTTCACCGACGATTTGCACAGTAAAAAACACGAACAGCCCCCGATTGAGGCGTTCCACGTTCTCTCGGATCGATTTCAAGCCGGTTGATCGGTAACCCAAGTAAGTTGAAAACCACGAGGCCGGCCGCGGTTGAAACGTTAATTGCCCAGTCGGCCACGGACAGGATAACTTACCGTCTTCGTTTAAGGGAATTGATAACGGCAATTAAGGAGATCGCGCTCGCCCCCGTATTTTTCTTACGACGTCTCGACCGAGCGAACAGATCGCGGGTCTGTAATAATAGCCGATAGGCGACGCGCGATTAATCACGCGCGTCCGCCGGCGCTGTAATTAAACGGCGGATAAAACGCGGAAAAGTAGCGACCACGGGATATTATCGGTTCGCGATTACACCGAGGAGTCGCATCGATTCTGATGACCGTCGCTCGATTTTTCGCGACAGCCGTCGGAACAATAGCGTTTCATCTGTCGCGTGTTAATCACGCTCGGCGCTTCTGTCGGACGAGCGCGCGCTGTCTCGCGCGGAAAATTCGTCGGATAACGCTCGCGACTCACGGAAAAATTCGTCGAATAGCATATATGAGACGTTTATTTTAAATGTGACGTAAGTCCATTTAAATTAATGTTGTTTTTGAAGTTTGATTTGACTTAGACCATTTTCAAAATTAACTGAATGTCCTATAAATGACTGAAAGCAAGAGATAACTACGAGTTTTATTAGAAACAATAATTTTAATGAAATAATTCATGAACATTTATTCATTATTTTTAAGAAATAATCCATTTTTCTCATTTTAGGTTTTTATTACTATGAGTTTTTAAGATTCTTAAAAGAAGAAGACTGAATAATAATTAATAAAACTATATTAATTTTAATGTAAAAATTATTTAACAAAGAATGAAAGTTGAATATTCTTTTGATTTTATAACATGAAAGTGTATAGATTTATTTTAATTTCAAGGGAAATTTACTTTTCCTATGGACTTGTGCTTTCTTAAGAATTGAAAACGTCGTTTCATTGATTTTGAAAATGGTGTAAGTTCATTCATAGCAATCAAAAACATATTACTTCTTCAATAATGTTAATTATGTTAATTGGGATGATAAATTTGACACTTTTAGAAACCCAAAAACATTATTCTATTTTGTTATCTGTTACCCATATTTTTAAATTTAATCCAATGCAAACCTTTCAATATCTCGATTCGAGCATAAATGGATTTAAGCCACTTTCAAAATAAACGGCTCAATTAAGATTATTTAAGAAATAATATGTTTTTGATGGCTATGAATATAACAAAATCTTAATGATTTTAAATTTATTCGTAACAAGTTGCTTCAGAATGAAATGGTCATGTGAAAATGTATCTATTATGGTAGTTGACTCGATTTTTTTCAAACTGGACATACGCCACTTTCAAAATATATATAAGTATTAATAATAATATTTGCGGAAAAATTGGTCGGATAGCGCTTGCAACTAGCGGAAAAATTCGTCGGATAGCGCTTGAGACTATCGGAAAAATTCGCGAGACGGAAAAGCCCGGATATAGACGTTGGATGCTGGAAAAAGAGCGACTGTTCCGTTGTAAAGTTCGGTTGCGTTTTACCGCATTGCTTCGTGGATCTTCTATCTCCTGGAGCGATTCGCCGAATTTTATGGGAGACGCAGTCTCCGCAAAAATATTTATTCAGCATGTTCTTCCGAGCCAGCGTTTCTCGCGATGGGGTGAAGGAACCCCGAAAGTTGGGGCTGAAAGTTTGTCTTCTTTAATGTCTTTGGAAACAGAGGGTATGGGAAAATATTGTCTTTCCAACCGTGTGGTTCTCAATAAAGAATCCGGACGCGTAAACAGTTTTTTAAATCTTTCGTTTCAGAAACGGAACGTTTACAACGATTTTATTTGTTAATTGTTCGAAGACGTAAGTTTCTTTTTGTTTGCGCGAGCGATGATGAAATGAATCTACCTCCCGCTGTGTGTTGAACAAATTTTAAATAATATAATTCGCGAAATCTTCTAATGTTTTTATTAGTCCAAATTATATTCAATTTTTGTCATAAATGCGTAGAATCTCGTCTAGCCGTAACGTTTTTAAATTTCTTTGATTCGAACGTCGACCTCTGCTACCGGAATACATAACAAATGCTGAAAAGCGTCTCGCTGATTTTCAGAGTCTCGTTTCATTTCACAGCAAATATCTACCACAACAATCTACAATTCCACTGCCTCTGTGTCACTCAAGAACGTCTATATTGCAATTATGCAAGTTTTTTTCAGCCGCAGTTATACCACGCCTCGTCCAACCCCTCTTGTATACATATTCCGTTCAGACTTGAAAATTACATTACAGAGGTAAAAGTCCACGAGGCCCGCAATATGCGAGCAACAATTAATACTAATCCCACCGAGAACAAAGATTTCTTAAATCATCATTAAATTTGGTACAACGAATATATTAACGTGAAAATTCATTTGAAAATAGCATAAATAATCCCGTCACCTATATACGAGTGACGCGACAGTCAAAGTGATAACACTACACTTACACCCATTAAAATTAGGTGATTTATATTGTCTAGTAAAAATGACAAATATTCAACTCGGTTGAATAATCGCCGAAAGTCGGTTTGAATAATATTATAGCAATTATTAGTGTCGCCTCAGAGGCGCCATTGGAATGCTAAGGGTTAATAAAAACGACAAGGATTTTCTGCATGGAAAAGGAAATCTATTGAATTAATTTCAACGAACGCAACGTTATAACCGCGAAAATTGTGAAATAGAAAATCTGTAGCCGGTAATTCGGCTATGGCGAGTTAGAGTTAAGAAACAAAAGGAGTATTCCCGGCGTTATGAATCGCACGGGAAGGCGTCGCGACGCCGGATCTCTTCGGCGAGCCAATTCCGCGGAAGAAAAACGAGATTTGAATAACACGGTGGAGTGCGGGTTTCGTCGCGAGCCTGTTTCGACGATCGGACCACTTCGCAAATTGCTCGGAACTCTCTTGAAAACATTTCCCGGTGAGCGGCTTTCGAGAGGCAGCCCTGGTGACGTAATTCGAATCAAAGCGAAACGGATTCTACCTCCATGCTTTCGCTTCGCCATCCCCGCGACCACAATGTCGGGAAATAACGCCAACCTGAGGTACTTTTTAACTGGAACCGCGAGGGTTTCGCAGCGTTAAAATGCTTCGCTGATTTTCATATATTATTCAATGCCCCCTCCCTTGCGCGTTCCCTCCCTTATTGTCCGTTCTCCGGCAACCACCGGCACCCCTTCCGACCGCCCCCGTTGTTCGAAAACGCTTTGAACCTTCGCGCTGAAAGCTCGCCGCGAGTCTTTTCTGTCTCGCGCTTTTCACCGCGTAGACAATCCTGAATAAAACACCGGCGTACACAAAGACGCTAACCGGAAACCATTCCCTCCCGCGTTTTTCTACTCCTCTTTCAAACGTTTTCCCTTTGCAGTTTCACCTGGCCGCCACCCTACGTCGATTTAAAGTCTCGACGGCGTTTACAAGCGCGCGACGCGTCGCGATCGACGCACAGATCCGCGATTCCAGCGGGACAAAGGAAGAATGGAAACGCTGCCAGTTCAATTAGTCGAACGAGATTCTTTATTAACTCTAGACACTCGATTGTAAACGGAAAACCAATCGCGGCTACGCCAATGGCGTCGCTACCGCTCAATGAGATTTGTCGCGCTCCGATTGGCCCGCATGTTTCGTTAATAATTCGAGAACGAAGCCGCGCACGACGTTTTCGTAAAGGACAAACTGCTTTAGAGTAATCCGAGGAATCGTCTCTTTCAAGGAATTTAATCATTTTTCGGGCATCCTTAACGGATTTTCCGTTCTTCGCACAAGTTTCGCTTATTTCGTTGCTAGAAACGATAATGTTTTCTTTCTAACTGAAGTTATCAATTTGCACTCCAAGCAATATTAATTCCTAACTCGAAACATTTTTCTGTCCTAGAATAATTTCATTGCACGTGGTTCTTTGCCTTTCGCACATATCAAATTTCTTACTGTTAATCGTACAGCAATACTTTAATTTTTATTAACTTCTTAATTACAAATATTTGTAATATACAAATTGTTTCGAATAATAGTCTTGACAATTTTCATTATCACCTCGGAGGAGCCATTAGAGGGCTAAGGGTTATTATACCGTCTTGATCCCTAAAAATGTTACAGAAGAGAACAGACAATTTCTATCTTTACATTATTTGTTAGACATTGTTTAGTAACTTCATTACGAACCCGACTCGTTCTAATATGACAAGGGTTTAAGGACTATTGTTAGTTACCGGGCAACGAAGTTCTCACTTTATACTAGAATCTAGTTAATTTTGAGCTTATTAACCCCTCGCGTTACAGCATTGTATCAGACTCGTGACGTAAATTCTAAACAGAGCCTAATAAATGTATACGCTATTAATTTCAATGAAAATGATATGCAATTTCGTTGTTAATGCACGTTCATCGAAGAACGTATACAACGGTTATATATTTTCGTTTTATTTTAACAAATTGTGAGCAACAACGGAAATTCGAACCACTGCAACTGTAACATAAATAGCAGAGGGTTAAATCGACGTCGACCCCAGCAGTTCGACGATAAACATTCGTTGGCAATGCATTGTTGCCTGTTGCCGTTCAACTTGTTTATATGGACGATCATCTTATGGATATAACACAGCGTTCGGACTTTTGTCCTCGTAGAATCGCGATCCATCCCACTGTGCGACGTGTTTGCGCCGCTGATCCCCTACTCGAGGTCACCAGATGCTTGTTGATACACCAACGCTGTTTGATCGCGTTCGAATCGGTCACTTTGTTCCGGCACAAGAGAACTCCAATCGGTTCGACAAAATGCGATTTCTTGCCCCAGGAGAGTTCTGTATGTTTTTATCTTCTCCAGTTGTTGTTTCACGTTTGTCCAAGCGTGGTGTTCGGAAGCTAACCGGGGGGGGGGGGGGGTCTGCCATAGCAGTTGTAATAGTTTTTAAACCAACGAACTTGCAATGATTCAAAATCAAATGTTTTAGCAGGACATTCGTGACCTCCTTTTCAGTAAAATCAAACTTGTAATGTAACAGGTATATAAATATGAAACCGGAATTTTTGTTCTTGCCTAGGCTCTTTAATTTATTCATTCTGCAGACATCACCGAGACTGAATACAGTTCTTTTACCCTACACAAATATTTTATGCTACGTAAAATAAATAACAATACTAATTGGTGCGAACACTTTAAAAACTTCTGTGTTAACTCTGTTCGCTAAAACATTATAATTTTATTTCACTCGAAGCACCGTGATTTGCCAAGAGCATGCTCACCAATCATCCGACGCGATTCTGTAACAGTTTGATCCGCAAGTTGTTGCGTTTTAGCGTCGTTTTCATCCAAAAATTTTTGCAATTCGCTATCTTCAAACTTTTTCGGTAGTTCTTCGTTTCTCGCATCACAATTGCCGCTTTTGAATTTTTCAATTCAACTTCTACAGCAGTTTTCTTCAAGTGGTAACAGAAAATCAATACTGTTCGGGAATCTTAGTTGCCAGGCACCAAAACTCGACGTGATCAACGATATTAAAAATTATGCTGTTGTATGATACTTGTACGGCGCGAGTTGAAAATCTTGATGACGAAAACAAGAAAATGGTGTCAATGACGCGGTTTGACGGTAACTACATTAACTTCCGGTTTCGTATTTACAGGCCTGGTAAAAGCTTGAAAATGTTATTTCAGGAACCTTTGCAATCCCTGACCGACAGACCCTGGTAGTCTAGTTTATCCCCGTTTTGTCGCCGGGCACATTTGTTGGTAGCTCTCCTATGGTTTTCTCCGGCAATAGTACGAGTTTCGGATTCGAATCACGCGGCTGGTCGATTCGATTTGTATCGATAGAGTGGCTCGAATCAGTGCCCGCGTATGGCGGCCCCGCGGGACAGATCAATCGCTCTCGGAAAGTAGCTTAGAGCTATCGAGAAAAGGACGACGAACCAAAGAAATTGGTACACTGGGACGCATAGAACTAGCATGGTTCAATTTGTACCGGAATTTTCCCGTTCGTGCCTCGTACTACTCGCGCGACCTATAGTTCGCGATGGATAAAAGAGTGACACCTCCGAACCGCATGTAAATCAGGAAATTTGATTTCTGCACGCGAGACTCTCAAATCTCTAGCGCACGGAAAATATTTGAGATTCAATTCGGTTTCGCTAACCGCTGGGAATTAATAAATCTCTGGAGCCTCCAAACACACGAAGATTTAATAATCTTTTAACACTTTAACTGCCATGTCACCCATATATAGGTGACGGAATTATTTGCACGGTTTCTGAATAAATTTTTACGTTAACATTTACGCATACATTTTATTTTTTCAATTTTTATTTCAGTCAACATCTCATTTCGATTTTATAAAAATTTTGTGGCTGCTAGTTTGGCAGTCAAAGTGTTAAACATGTTCTGCTAATCTTTTACACTCCTGTTTCGCAAATGTAATTTATAACAAACGACTTGTGAGTATGATTAAAATAATATTTCGCTAATGGCTAGATGAAAAAGTACGAGACGACCGTTGGGCTAAATATCACGACCGATCGTCATTTTTAATAAAAGAATATTTGTGGACGGAACGTAATGCGTATTTTGTGGAACGAAACAGGTAATCAATATTTATATTCGAAGCATAAGATTTGATTTTACTAATTGTGTTTTATTGCAAGGTATTAATTTTGATTTATCTTTTTATGCTTGTGTACTGGAGACGTCAAAATGTTTGGTACTAAATTAATTCCGTTAATGATCATTTATTTTCAATCTTCAGTTTTTCTTTGCCAAATAATATTTGCGATGCGGAAATTCGCGAAAACGTGTTCACAAATTTCAATAATCTAGCATTAAGTCGCCATTAATGTTACGATGCGACATTTTGTGTCCCCTTAATTTTTTTTAATGGAATAATCACCGACAGGTCATCGATGCGACGGCAAAACTGTTAAATAAAAAACTATTAAATAAAAGAAATCATTTAAAAATGTAAAAGAGGCCGAGTTTTCGAGTTCAAATTGACCGAAATGGTTCACCGAGGTTGAACATACTATCCGCCATGTTCGCAAGACGAGGATCAACTGTCCTTGCGCGGTTCACCCTGTGGTATCTTTATATATTCAGCGGATCGTGTATCGGTCTCAGGCAAATATTCCCGAGCAGCCTCAGGGGAGAAAGTTTGATTCATGACTTCCGGGGAAAAATTCGATTCTATTTCCATGATTCCACCGATTGAGCTGTTTTCGGAGGAAACCCGATCCCGGGCCGAGAGAACGAATCTGGTTTCTTAGCGACGTTTTCCTCGTGGAAAATTCTTCAAAGCGAAATCATGCTGCCTTTGTCTCTCGCTAAAACAATTCTTAGAGCTTTTGATTTTTAAATTGCCCGACTTCAAAGCCCGATTATTAAACTATTCAACGAGTCGGCCGCTGGCTTCCAGTGTATTTTTGCACACTGTTTATTCGACCGAGAGAGAACAATCGGCAAACGTCAAACACGTTGACAATCAAAATTCGATATCGTGCATACAAAACAAAGCAGAAATTTCTCTGGTTACAATAATGTTTGACCATTCTGAATGAGTCTGATTTTTGTCCCAGCTCCGTAGACACCGATTCAATGGATTTCTTTATCGAACCCTGTATTATAATAAAATTTCCAATTAATTGAATCTCATTATTAAGACTAGAAACTAAATTGTTTTAAACATTTCGGATTAACATACATATTTCATCTGCTAAAGATAAGAAATCTGACCGTTCGAATACTTCCTTTAACCACTGTACATAGGATGGATGGTCCTTTTTGCATGCATGTGAGCGACCGGGTCTCACCTTGCGACGGACCGTCGCAAAACTCCATTGACTGAGAGGGTTGCGAATGAAATGTGTTACATACGTTTTCATTGATTATCGTTAACAGTTATATATGTTTCAATCGATTTCCGTATTACTCCGTCCCGTTACTACGTTCTGGTGTTTGTTAAATAACCGGCAAAGTCAATTTCCTGCGAGCGATCAACCAGAGAAATCCTACATACATAAATAGTGTGGCAAAAGCCCGGCAGCCAGAACGAAGAGAATATTGTTAATAAGATCTGAGCGTGTCTGCAGAAGCCCTCGACAGCGTTTCCTGAGTCAATTTCGCGTCGAAGGGCGCAGAGACGTCGGTCCTCTTTGCTGACGGTATCCCATCGTCGCGCTATCGAGCGTCGGTCCTAAATAAATTTTCCCTGGACGATCAGCAGCTGTGGCCCGGAGTGAAATTCGGGGTTCCGTGGCACAGGTCTCTGTCCATGATGCCTGGCTATGATTCGTCGGCGAACATCCGAGCTAGGCGGGGTCCATCCCCGGCCCTATCTTTTCGTCTCGGTAATCGATACCGGCGAGGGTGCACCAAGTCAAACATTATTATCGACAACGGTGGCCCTTGTCCCTGCTCGGTGTCGGGCCGTGTGCGCCGTTAATTGGACGTGCACGTAGATCCTGCGGGTTTACGGCTCGGAAGGCGTCTTGCTTCGCCAATTGTTCCATCGCGTCCCTAACGAACCGCGTTTCGGAGAGACTTTATTGTCCCCATGGCTGGCGCGAACGACGCTGTATTACAATTAATCGTTACAGTGGTCGAACACGCTGCTGCGCCGTGAATTTGCATTGTTCGCCCCGTTGTTATTGTTAACCGCCCGGCGACACTGGTTGCTTCAAAGCGTTTTAGCTGCGCGCCCGTGTGCTGGAACCGCGAGTCTAGCGGTTTCGTGGCGAAAGCCGAGTTAATGCACCGGGGGCTGTTGCAAAATATCGGTCTATTATTGTTTACTGCGCGCGGTGCTATTATCGTTGCGCAGGCTCCATCCTCGAGTGTCCATTAAACCCCTCCGTGACAGGGGAAAATGGTCGAACGTTGATGATTGTGAAAGACCTTTCGCACCGAAACTCACAATAAAGTCGCGCTTAATGTCGATTCGATGTCTGGCTTCGCCGAGCTCTGAAACCGACTGGTTTACATTTTACTTTACACGAACCGAGGTCTATTGAAACTTCCTGCCACTATTTTCAGTATTTACAATCGCAGATATGAATTTCCCGAATAATTCTTCAGCGTTGCATCTTTATTGTCTCGGCATTCGCGTACCTGCATCACTTGGAAAAGGAACTGCAACGTATACGATCGACTTTTACGCCATAGGTACAGCATATTGAAGTTTTTGATAATTAAATTATCATTTTTCTTAGAGATATGGATGCATTTACTGTATCTTTAATAATTTACTTTAATAATTAATAATATGATACAGTGTGATTTATTTTAAAGCACGGATTTCATCGTAGTTAAGGGGTTCAGTTCGCACTCTTAGACTTCAGCCGACTTGCAGGCAAAAAATTGCTAAAATTAATCTTCAAATCGGGTTTTTTAGGAAAGTAGTATTTAAAACAAATTTTATTCTCAAATTTGTAATATTCTCTCACATAAAATTTATTATTCGATTTCTACGCAAATTTTAAAAAATTCTCTTCCTACGTCTTCTTTAAACCATTTTTTACGACAAGGATTAGTCGTTCGAAACTTCCATTTTATCAACGTTAGTTATTGCGATAGACTAAGCTTATACACCAGTTACATGTTCGAGCAATGATTTATCTGCCACTACTTTTATCGCGTAATACTAAACCTATCATAGCGCGTCAAATGACCCTTCTCAGAGTTTTCATTTTAGAATTATTGAAGTTATAAAATTGCCTTCGTAGAAAATCGATTTGATAGATTTTTTTGTTTTATTATAATTTGTACTGAAACTCGCAAATAATCCAAACAGATTAAATCTTGACATTTTTATAAGACAAATTTAACCCTTTACGCTTCAAGCAATTTTAATTCTAAAATCCAGACATTTTTTGACCTGGAATAGTTCCATTGTACATAGTTAATTTCCCTTCGTGCCATAGAAAGTTTATTGCTCTTGCGTACGACACTTCTAAATTGTTAATTGCAAATACAGTTATGTAAAACTTGTTTCGAATAATAGTATTGCAATTTTTAGTGTCTGCTCAGAGGCGCCATTACAGCGATAAGTGTTAATGCTCGAGACATTTAGCGTTAAAAGAATATGGCAATTTTTATTGTCTGCTCAGAAGCGCCATTACAGCACTAAATGTTAATGCTCGATAGATTTAGTATTAAAAGAGTATTGCAATTTTTATTGTCTGCTCAGAAACGCTATTACAGCGCTAAGTGTTAATGCGCGAGACATTTAGCGTTAAAAGAGTATTACAATTTTAAGTGTCTGCTCAGAAGCGCCCTTAAAGCGCTAAGTGTTAATGCTCCAGGCGTTTAGCGTTAAAAGAGTCATAGGGAATCGCGTAAACTCGATGTTGATAGAAGTGGATGCAGTTAACTTGGTTTAGTGAGCAACTTAAGTTCAACGGGGATGTATCATAGGTGCGACTCAGGTGCAATTTAGGTACAACTTAGGTGCATCATAGGTGCACGCACAGATGCAACAGATGTCTCGGTGAAGCTCGTGCGTTTATCGGCCCGGCTGTCCCGATCCAATTAATCTTCCCCCACGCGAGAAAAAAAGAGCATGTCTGTCTGATAACCGAGACGCAACGCTGCTACGCAAACGGAACTATCGCTCGCTGCTGTTCATCATTCTCGCAATACTTGTAACCGAGCACGGAGTCAAGGGTAACGGTTATGGCGCTACGAAATGGATATCTGTCGCGTTCGCAGAGTCTTCGAACCCTCGACTCACTTTTCTTCCATACGAAATGGTACTTCCGGATATACTACTGCGAGGATATGTGTGTTCGTAAAACGCTTGCGATTGATTTTTCGAAATATTTCGTCATACACGAATTACTACTAGAATGGTCATGACGACATTTTTCGTCATGGAGATTTGCCGTAATATTTTGAACATATTACACTTTATGTAGTTCTTATTCAAGTAAATCAATTATATAAGTTTACAATTATATAGAAACAATAAGTATTAAAAAAAGAAAAATTTCCCCATTGTGAAACGAATCGAACAAAAGTTTATTCCCCGGTTAACAGGTTAACAAAGCAATGTATATCGTTGGATATACTGTTCGGTAGTTCTAGTGTTAAGGGTATATGCGAAGGGTTAAACGAGTCCTCGCAGCCTAGAATACAGCAAAAGGACTGCGGGAATTACGTTATCGATCAGATGCATCAGTTTGGAAACAATACGGGGCTACCTAACGAGGTAAAAACTTTCGTTGCTCCTAAAAAGAAGAACGAGAGAGAGAAAGAGAGAGAGAGAAGTTCACCCGCGAGACCAATACAGTGGCTAACAAGCATGTCGGCTATCCGTCGAATCACGAAGCGAATTGGAAAGTTTCGGCCGCGAACGCGATTCCGATTACGTTTCTGTCAGCGGATGATTAAAGTAATAATGCCCCCCGGTCAGCCATAGCAAATCGAGCGCCATTGAACGTCCGGGAAGGGTTTAAATGAAAGGTGGCAGGGGGCGGGGTTAGACTCTGCAATGATTTCCGCGCGACTAACTACGAGTTATGATCTAACTGCGGGTAAACTCCCGTTCGGAACGTGCCGGGCACGTTTTCGCACGTGACCGGCGATCCGGCAGCTCGTGACGATCACGTCGGAAGTTGTTCAGCGGGTGACCGTCGTTACGTATACAGCGGTCGAGGGGTGCAGGGTGGACGACGGCTAAACCGCCGGAAGTGTCCGCTCGGACAAAGGGAAACACGTCCTGAGAAGTTCCAGCCGTGCGGCGGATACCTGCCGCGCATATGGGAATACGCGCGGGCGGGAATTAAACCGGAAATTAATTAGCTCAAGAGGGAAAAACCAGACTCTGCCTCTCCCTCCCTCTCTCACTCTCTCTTTCTAAAGGGTGTCCCAGAATTAACGCAAGATTTGAATTCGCCGCCATTTTTGGAGTAAATTGTTGGCAACCCTGGAGAAAGAACAATTCGACTGCTGAGAGTTTGGGGTTAGTAAAAATGGAGCGTTAGACGATACAACAACGTGTTTTCATTATTGAACAATATTTCAAATATAATGAAAGTTTGGTGGCCGCAGTTCGTAAATTTTATACAAAATATGGTGAAAATAATGTTTTAACCTCATCAACTGTGACAAGATTAATTGAAAAATTCAGGGAGGCTGGATCAGTTGGAGACCCTAAACGCATCGGTCGTCTAAAAACAAGCCGTTCAAATGTCAATATCGAAGCAGTGCGCGAGAGTGTTGATGAAAACCCAGGAACATCAATTCGGCGTCGTGGACAAGAATCGCAAATTTCAAGAAGCTGTCTACAGCGTATACTCGCAAAATATCTGTGTCTCCATGCTTATAAAAATCAATTAACACAACAACTGAAGCCTAATGACCATGAACAACAAAGAGAGTTCGTGGAATGGATTATTGAATGAAAATGGATTATTCAATGAAAAAATAACAATCTGAAGACTAAAAACTGTGTTTCCTATTTAATTCAAACATTTCGTTAATTTTCGGACACCCTTTATCTGTATCGCCGTCTCTCTGCGTGCATTTCTTGCGGTGGGTGTAGTTGCGCTAGTATGGCGCGGACAACAGTGCCGCGGATAACGAACGTCATTGAGAAGGTCCACGAGGGGATAGCGTGGAATAAACCTCGAAATAGATTGCAGGATAAAATAGAACGGTATGCAAATCGATGGTAAATCAAGTCTTTCGAGAGTTTGATTAACCCTCAGACGTTGCTCAGCACGCGGTCCAATTTCGTAGGTCGTCCTGCGCGCCCACTGTCGTCGTACTATCAATTACGCGAGCACAGAAGAAAAAGAGCACCGATCGAACATGCCGGCATCTGCAGCCGGAGAGTCCGAAAAACACGAAATTGCAACCGTCGTTTTGTTGCGAATATTTTGTTGCCTCAGTTACGGTGAAAATCGAGGAAAAGACATCGCGATGAGGCAATTAGAAAACATTATCGTCGCGCGTACGAAACGTCCGGTTTTTCGCAGCGACGTTAAACGAACCGGTAACCTTCTGTTCGAATTCATGAAAGTTAGCGGAATATGTTAATTAAAATATTGTCAACGAACTATGCGATTCTCGATTGTGTTACGCTGGAACTGCACTTTTTGGTTGTTCACGTTCCAGTTTTACGAGACTGTAATTGTTACATTCGAGTTCTCCGTGCCGCCCACGAATACTGTGTGCATTTACTATATTTTGATCAAACACAGCAAATGATATCGCCGTTTTTACGCCATTCGTGGGAAAAGAAAGCACGACGGTCATAAAACTGAAGATACAAGTGTAAAGATCAGATTTACTCTTATCAATTCATAATATTTGCATTCTAATAGATTTTCGTCCCCTTCTTCCGAAATCACCTCGTACCTTATTGTACAATTTTCGCTAAACTGTGATATTTTGTGGAAAGTAAAAGATTGTGTAGATCAAGAGAAGTATAAGCTAATTTAAAATGAGCCACAGAAAATTCGACAAAAATATCATTCAATAAAACCTACAGCGAGACCAACTTGCAAGCGTTTCAATGCGCAAGGAATTAAAACGCCCATGCATTTTCGCCATTGAAAAACTTCTTGATTAAATTTCTAAACCGTCGCAGCAACCGATTAATCCGACGTCGTTTTCATCGGGTTTCATTTTGCAACAATTGGACAAACCGGAGTCGACGGAGTTCGATCGATCTAATCGAGGAGAATTTCGAAAATCAAATAATATTTGCTGGCGGGGAAACGGCGACGCGATCGGTATCGAGTGAGGGGCGTTGTTACCGTAACAGGAAAACAAGCCGAAGGTCCATAACTTTCTCATCGTTTAGAATAAAAGAGAAAAGAAACTCCGAGAGGAAGTTCCGAGGAGTAGTTTTCGAAGCACCGAGCTCTCTGTCTCTCGGAGCCTCCAGTGCAGAGGAATAAGAAATGCGTAAAATCTATTACCTTCCCGGGAAGTTGGCTCGCTCGATTCGCTGCAACTCCGCGGGAAACTCGTTTTGAAGTTCCCGTACAGGTGATACCGGCTGATGATCGCGTAAAAAGTTTTTCCCGAACTAGTTCCCGTTCCTGTTTTCATACGCGGCCAGCCCCGGGACGCATCGTTTCTATTTAAAGTCGCCGATGGAACTTGCTCCCAGTTAATTATCGATGCCTCGACACGATGAACCCTCGCGAACGGTCGCCGCAAGTCTCGAAACTTTTTCGAGCCCGCGGTGTTTTTCGAAGGATTTCATAATTAATCCTGCTCCGAGTCGCGGACCGGTCTCTCAAGAATATTTTGCGCTTACGGAGATCAGCCGCGGCTGCTGGCAAGTGCTTACACGGTGTTGCGACGGCAACATTGAAGATTGTACGTGCCTAACCCTGTCTCTTCGGAAATTTGTAACGCATAAATGAAAAGCAAGCAGGAAATGCAAAAATGCGACACGCGCTGCTCGCGGACAGTTTTCACCCCGACGAACGAACTCCACGTGCGGACGCATTTGAAGACACGAAAACTAGACAAGCCTGCAATAAATCACGATAAACCCTCATTGACCGTTTCCCACTTCTTCAGGTATGCTCCTTCAGGTATACTCCTTCAAGCACACGCCTTCCATCATTTGTCCAACCAATTAAAAAACGCTACATTCCTCCACTTCTAACTACCCTCAACCAATCACAACGAAACCGAGGTAACGACGGACGGAACGGAACAAGACTCATTGGACAATACAGAAATCGCGAACGAGACTATTTAGAAATCGCAAACAGACGAATACAGACACAGCGAATAGAACGGAACTAGAAACATAGAAATCGCGAACATTAACAAGTGAAAATAAAGAAAAACGCAACCACTACAATCGGTGTAATTATTACGCGACCCAAGGTGCTCAGTGACAATCCTTGTACGCTGAGAAGAAGGTATCACAGAAGTGACACCTTCGCACACAACGCACGGCATTCGTGCAACTGTTAGAAACGAATAATTTTGTTTAACCTCTTAGGCACTATGCGCCACTATAGTGGCTTTCGCGGATGTCATCTTCTTGTACGACGCGCCACTATAGTGGCTTTCGCGGATGCCATCTCTCTGAACGATAAATATTAATGATTATTAAAGTAAATTGTTAAAGTCAACATACGTGTATCATATCTTTAAGAAAAATTATTATTCTATAATCGAACACTTCATTCCAATGTATTCGTGTAGAAAACAGCATTATCTAGCACACATTGCAGTACTGTATCATTTACACGTAATTCAGCCGTGCCTAAGAGGTTGAATATATTCTCTGTCAATCGGAATCGCAAAGAGAAAAGTTCTTCCGTCTGTCTATAACATTATCGAGATACATAATTCCGACAATGGGGATTTATAATAAATAAACTGCGACTTCTGTGCGGTTGTCGCAAACACCAGTTGGTTGGATTTAAAAGAAAGATTTCGAGGAATTTAAGAATTTGCACTTACATCTTTGCGCTCGAATCGTGACTCTGAGACACCAGTAAAAATTTATTAACCCTTAGCACTCGAATGGCGCCTCTAAGGCGACACTAAAAATTGTCATACTATTATTAAAAATAACTTTTACATCACTGTGCTTGCCTTTAAGAAATCGGTAAAAATTTTAATGTTGCATGTGCAAGTAATGATAATAAACTTGATACGCACTAATACGAACTATTCGAGATGAAAAAGACGTCTTGAGTTTGGAATAAAAATTGCTTGGATTGCAAAGGGTTAATAAACTAGTTATTCGTATCTTCCTCAAGACGAGTCAACGATCGAAACTAGCAACAATTTTTTGAATAGCACAACGTCCGAATATTAATAAGAGTCACTGTAGTTATTAGACACGCGATTAGCAACGTTGACGCGTTATGCCGGGGATGATCACGTTGGTACGCGCACACGTCGCAACTCCATTGAAAAACGACGAAAATGTTATTCCGAACAAAATGGAACTGGCGAACGATAGTGAAACAAAAACAACTCTTGCTATTACCGACTGCAGAGTTTCGTTACGTTTTCCTAAAACAATATCACTTTGTCGCATACTCCAATTATTTCCGTAGAACGATGCGAGTTACGTTTTTTCAGAGGACTAAATTCTGCGCTACTGTCTAACCTAATTTCGAGTTATCCTATGAGAATAATTACGAGCTTGCCAGATTAAGTGGTTGGAGAACAGTCATCGCGACATTGATATATCTTTCAAATTTACGACCGTGCATTGCCTCTTATCTACTTGCTATTACGTATAATTTTAGATGTTATGTCAACCGATTATGTGACAGGTAATATTCCCGACTCATGAAACATGCGAAGCGATAAACTCGCTATTTTACGTTGCTGTTCAAAAAATACAACAAAAATACATACGTATTCAAAGAAACAAAGTTTGTTCAATCGATTCTCGTAAACAATCGAAATCTCTGCAACCTCAACAATCGCAAACGGACAAAGTTTCGCCTCGAGTTTTTCATTTTCAGTAATTCCAGGCACCGATTTGTCAGGTTTAGCGATTCCAAACGTGAACCCCTAACCGGGCATATGAACTCTGCGTCCGTCCCCCCTGGAATCGAGTAGAGAACCAACAAATTCTGACGGGCGTGTCAGCTCGACGTCGGGAGACAAAATAAGCTCGGCAAAATGAGAAATGGATGAAAGTTAGGAAGTCATACAGATAACGCACGACGGAGGGTTAATCTGGCCGGCAGCGACCGAAAACGCACCGCCAGCGTTCTCCCCCAAGAACGAGCCATAAATCCCGAAGCAACCCCGCGAAAAATCTGCTAGGTGTGCCCACGATCATGGCAATTCCACGACTCATCACCCGGTCGCACCGAAGAGAGGCGTTTGACCCGAATCGAACCGGAACGAGGCGTGTGTATCAAATCGACGCTCGAGATATACGCGTTGTTAAAACCGATGCCGGCGCGGAGAAACAAAGACGGGCAAAGCCCGAGAAGAAAGAAACGGACAAAGACGGAGCGGAGAAGGGGTGCGCGCAACAAAGCCGCGGTTTCAAAGGACTTTGGTAAATGGCGCAATCTACCGCGCCATTTCCGACACCTGGCGGAACAGTCGCGCAGATAAAGCTGGAAGGAAATGAGGAAACGGCTGCGTGTGCGACGACCGCGTGTCGAAATCCTATCGAAAATCGCCGGGCTCCTCGCTTAGGGGATTCTGGGGCAGACACGAAGGCGGAAGGTGGCGGAATCTTCTCGAAAAACCCGTTTTTCTCTCGCAGGATGAGCAAGATCCTCGAACCCTGGAGGGTTTCGGGTCGTTCCCGCGGGATCCTCGAGATTAGAGGCCTCCGTTGTGTGCACTCGGTTTAATAACGGTAAAATCTCTCGCAAGTTCCCCGGAGCAGGCGATAAACGGAACCGCCGGATTCGTTATTAAAATAACTACAAAGCGGCGTGTGTCGCGCGAACGGTCGGCTCGGCTCGGCTCGACTCGTCTTTGCCTTTGGAGCGAAGCCGAGCAGCTGTAAACAGAGTTTACTGCGTCCGCGAGATCGCCAGCCGTGTTTACCGACTGCCTCGTCGTCTTACATTAATTTCGTTTCCCTGAGACGGTCGTCACCGCTTTTACGGACCCGCGCAAGCCATCCGAGACGCTGAGAATAAAGAGGATGACGGAATCTCTTTCCGTAAATCGTGTGGAGTGCAATTATTTCGCTGAGGAGCCATTTCGAGCGATAGGTGAAGATTTTTGAAGTTAACGATTATTTGTAGATGGTCGCAGAGGTGGCAGGTTTTAGCTGGATGTCGCTTATCGATCTTCTGAATTTTTAATGGAAGTAGATCCGTTGATCGAGGCAATTTTATATGGGATAGCTATCGGACATAAAATCATGAACCGTGTTGGCCTTCTTTTGAGACACGGAAAAATAACGCGGTGAAGACAGAAAGTATGTCACTAGAATAAACGAGTTTGTATTTAAATGTTTAGTTTATGATAATGTATGGTAATGTTTTAAGTTCATAATAGTAGTGTGGAACATGGCAAGTATGTTAAATTATGGTAATTAGGTTGGAGTCCATGAAATATTTATATTCGGTTCACGATAACTTGAAAACACCGAGAAAATTCGAAATATAACCAACGAATTTTGTTGATCGTTTTTAGTTAGTCTGTCATTTTTTAAGATTTATTATCTAGTATTTTATAGTGTTATTAGAAAATAACGTCTCCACGCTCGTTTTGCAAAATACTAAGAAAGGAATTGTATACTAAAATAGTATGAATCAAGAATACTTTGTTATTCCTTTGGCAGCTGGTTTGTTTACTACGTTCTACTGCACGTACGCTAATGATCTACTATGATCGCATTATGTCTGGCTGCACTATAAAAATGTAAACATAACACCCGTGAACATCGTGCCATACGAGCTCGTTTCACCTTGTCGCACGAACACTGTTGCAATTTTTACTGCTCGTTATACGGACCCGTATTAACACACCCATTATGAAACAAGCTATCATAAGAAGTCCACAAAATTGAAGCTGTCCGTTCAAGCCCTGCGCAAACAGCCCCCTCTGCCATCTATATTTTCCAAATAAAGATACGTGAAATAGCACGAAGAAACATGTCCAACCGAATTTATAATTTTGGATCGCTTTCGAAAGATCCGCAAGAAACACTGACTAACCGCGTACCGTTTTTCGTTGTGTCCTACCTGACCCGCATGTGGCAAAGCGAGCGTAGAGTATAATTACAGTTATAAATCACGAAATTCCGACCAACTGCGTCACTCATAAGTCTTCGTGGCAGTCTAATCACGGCATTAAACGAATCCAGGGGGTCGCGGGAGTTCTCGATGCGTGCGTTACTGCAAGAGGGTGCCCGACGTACAATGTTGTTTTTTTCCGCGCGATTCAAAGAGCGATTCTGATTCAAAGACCGACGAGCCGATTAAGCGTGAACGTGTTAGGAGAATATTCCGCATTCAGGCATGTTCACGCAGCCGGAAATCCGCGTGGGAAGATTAGATGCCACGGTTACAGGGGTTAACGTTGCGAGAATGCGTTCTCTGCATTGTCGGCCGCAATATCATTAATATCTCATCAAATACGCGCAGCCATTCCCCAGACGCGTAAATTGCCTCCGATCTGAACCGGGGATTCGCCGATACCTTCTGATACGGAGCTTTTCGAATTGGCAAAACTGTCCTGTCCCATATCGAGGCGAAACGATGTACTCCGGGGACTGAATGCGTTCTCGGTGTCGCAGAAGTTGCGGCCTCGCATTAAGACCCGGCGAAGTTTGCCGCTGGGATCGTTAGCAGGGTTAATAATCCGCGGTGCTCGCTCGTTCAGTGAATTTACGTGTCGCCGAACTTACGGAAAACTTGCCGACACACGGTCAAAGTGCAGCAGTCGCCTTCGCGGGAATGCGGGCTAAACGATCCTTAGCTGAAACGACTTAACGAGGCCCCGTAAGATACTTTTAACCCCCATCGGTCTATCATTTCGCGCGCCGAATCTCTCACAGTGTTTTCTCCGTTCCGAATCTGCTAGAAGATTAATGCGACAGCCAGATCGACTCGCATTGCCACTACCGAACGCAGTCAACGCGACTCGATTGCCAGTTTTTCCTGCTTAATTGTTTAAATTATGAAAGGTACCATTTTGGAAGTTTGTGAACGAGCTTCTTCTTCGTTAAAGCGCGCCGAATCTCTCAGAGCATTTTCTCTGTTCCGAATCTGCTAGAAGATTAATGCGACAGCCAGATCGACTCGAACTGTCACTACCGAATGCAGTCAACGCGACTCGATTGCGAGTTTTTCCTGCTTAATCGTTGGAATTATGAAAGGTGCCATTTTGGAAGTTTTTGAATGAATATCTTCTTCGTTAAAGCGCGCCGAATCTCTCAGAGCATTTTCTCCGTTCCGAATCTGCTAGAAGATTAATGCGACAGCCAGATCGACTCGCATTGCCACAACCGAATGTAGTCAACGCGACTCGATTTCGAGTTTTTCCTGCTTAATCGTTGGAATTACGAAAGGTGCCAGTTTAGACGTTTTTGAACGAGCTTCTTCTTCGTTAAAGCGCGCTAGAACAATTGTACGGAGTGCGTTCGAGAGTATGCGAATTTAAATCTAGAGTGGTTGACTAAACTCTAGCAGAACGAAATCCTCTTACGCGAACTTCTATTAAATTAACGAAAAATCATCTGTCGGTAGTCGGAGACAGGTGGAATTCTATTATGTGAACAAACTTGCCTCTCTACCGGCTCGTTTAACTGGAGTTCCACTGTAAATGCCATTTTGTTTAAGATTTCATTTAAGATTAATTAGCTGCCGGCGCTGTATGTTTGCGAGCAGTGCTATTTGCTACGGTGGAGAATATCAAATTAATTTTGAGTACGTCGCCATCTAGACGTACAATGTAACGCGTTCATAGAGTTTCCAATTTTTCTGTGACCTTTTAACTCTTTAATTTTAATTCTTTCATTCATAAATCGTGACGTTCTAATTCTTCCGTAAGAGCATTGAATTCTTTAATCGCGAATACCGTAATAATCGTTTCGAAAACTTTCACTCGATTTACTAAAACTTTTTGCAATTTTTAAAAATACTTGGAATTTTTTAAAATACATTCCCGCAAACGAAAAAATAATCATTCAAAACAAACTATTTTTCTTTATTTTCTACGAGTTACAAAAGTAATTCCAACGACTGTATCTCTAATATAAATGACAAATCAAACGATCAAAAAGATTTACTCGTCTTCCATAAAAGCACCTTAACGATCACCTGACTAGCAGCGTTCTTCGTAACGTTTGCTCGATTAGACACTTTCTAAAATACTTTGCCACAAACGAAAATATAATCATTCAACAAAAACCATTTTTCTTCGTTTTCTACGAGTTGCAAAAATAATTCCAACGATTGTATCTCTAACATAAATCACAAATCAAACGATCAAAAAGATTTGCTCGACTAGTCACTTGAATTTTCTAAAATACTTTCCCACAAATAAAAATATATTCATTCAACACAAACTATTTTTCTTTGTTTTCTACGAGTTGCAAAAATAATTCCAACGACTGTATCTCTAATATAAATCACAAATCAAACGATCAAAAAGATTTGCTCGACTAGTCACTTGAATTTTCTAAAATACTTTCCCACAAATTAAAATATAATCATTCAACACAAACTATTTTTCTTCGTTTTCTGCGAGTTGCAAAAATAATTCCAACGACTGTATCTCTAATATAAATCACAAATCAAACGATCAAAAAGATTTGCTCGACTAGTCACTTGAATTTTCTAAAATACTTTCCCACAAATAAAAATATATTCATTCAACACAAACTATTTTTCTTTGTTTTCTACAAGTTGCAAAAATAATTCCAACGACTGTATCTCTAATATAAATCACAAATCAAACGATCAAAAAGATTTGCTCATCGGTCTTCCGTAAAAGCACCTTAAGGATCACCTGACTAGCATTGGTAGTGTCAAAAAAAAAAAAAAAACCGATCTATCTCGTTCACAATAAATCCAATCAACGCAAGTTATAATCACAAGC
>CM052085.1:6548685-6579605 GCA_028453745.1 Agapostemon virescens
TTCCTTTGGCCAACCGCACTGAACAACAGGGACAAATGTCAAGTCTCGAATCCCACGGTTTCTTCAACCGAGAAGACGGTGTATCTGGAAGACGTTAGCCGAAGAAAGCAACACGTAACGATCACTGTCACTCTCGAAAAGCTGCTTGCGCGTGAGGAAGTAGTCCTGTGTCGTTGGTAGCTTACCTGAGATCTCAGTGGACGAAGACGAAGACGACGACAACGACGATGACGACGACGACGACGACGACGACGACGACGACGACGACGATGACGACGACGACGACGACGACGACGACGACGAAGAACAAGAAGAAGAAGAGAAAGGAAGAAGAAGAAGAATGCGTCGGCTGCTGGTTAACAGGTGTAGAGTCGGTGCATGTAGCGCGGGAAAGGTTCGAGTGGCTCTTCGAATCCGCCGGTAACTCGCGGTGTTGCGCCGGGTTGATTTCTCCGCTGATCGATTCGTTTGGGATCGACGACTGACTAGCGAACGCGGGGGATCGAGAGGCGGCTGGGATCGCGTGGATCGCAGAGGGGACCACGATGATACGGTACGGAGGATCGACGTGGCGCGCGTTTCTCTTCGGGGGTTTTCGATCCGGGTTCTTGACGAGCGCAGCGTTGCGGACGAGCTAGCTCTGTCCGGTACTTCGGTGCCGTGCCGGGTGCTATCCTCGATGCTTTCGGTCGGCGTCTGCGCTCTCGTAACCTTCCGACCTTCTCCACCTGCACACCCCCACCGAAGCGCTCGACGTATTTTAGACTGCAGTCGTACCAGGCTACCCTTCCTCCTATCCCCTTTCGCCTCTCTATCTGTCGCGCTGCTCCTCCCTTCCCTCCCTTTTTAGTCCATCGCAGTACACCCGTCTCACCTGCGACAGCAACGACCGCGTACTACTCCCCCGTTAGAATTACCTGACGACGCGGCGTCACCTGACGGTGCACCTGAGAGACAGGGTCAACGATTCTAACTCTCCGCGCTTGCTTCGCTCCGTTCGCTCTGCTCTGCTCTGTGCTTTCGTCTCGGGTTTGCCACCGATCGACGATGCCAGACGAATATTTAGAAGGGGTTCCCGCCGGCTAATACGCTCCTACAAAGCTCACTTAGCGACGCGATACCACCTGACGATGCATCTCGGAGATACAGCCGAACGGCTTCCGTTGCAATCTGCTTTCGTCGGTATCTCGGATAACCACCGACCAGACGCAAATTTAGATGCGGTTCGGTAGCTAATACTCTACTAAGAAACTCAGTTAGTGTCACTGCACCACCTGAGGTTGTATATCTCGGAGATAAGGTCGAAAGCATGTCTGCTACGTTCTACTGCAATTTGTTTATGACAGCATCTTGGATGGTCACTGACTGCAGCGCAAACGGATGCATGCACGGATGGGGTTCGGTAGCTGATACTCATCTCCACGATACTTGGATCTATTTACACCGGTATTTTGGATAGACGGCGACTATTGCGATCCGAGGAATAGTCGGATAAGGTTGGGGTAGTTAAGACTCTTTTACAAAAGTCATATTATGACACAATAGTAATTCTCGATGTACCTGAGAGATCAGGTCAACGCGTCAGCTGCATTGCTTTCACCCTGCTTCAATCGGCATCGTGGATATTCAGCAACTATTACATCGAGGCGCGCACTTAGATTGGGGTTCGGTAGTTAATACTCTTCTACAAGACTCACATTATGACACAATAGTAATTCTCGATGTAACTATGAGATTAGGTCAACGCTTCAGCTTCATTGCTTTCACTCTGCTTCCATCAGCATCGTGGATATCCATCCAGCTGCTATCGCATAGAGGAGCGCATTTAGATTGGGGTTTGGTAGTTAATACTCTTCTACAAGACTCACATTATGACACAATAGTAATTCATGATGTACCTGAGAGATCAGGTCAACGCTTCAGCTTCGTTGCTTTCACTCTGCTTCCATCAGCATCGTGGATATCCATCCAGCTGCTATCGCATAGAGGAGCGCATTTAGATTGGGGTTCGGTAGTTAATACTCTTCTACAAGAGTCACATTATGACACAATAGTAATTCTCGATGTAACTAAGAGATTAGGTCAACGCTTCAGCTTCATTGCTTTCACTCTGCTTCCATCAGCATCGTGGATATCCATCCAGCAGCTATCGCGTTTAGGCGCACATTTATATTGGGGTTCGGTAGTTGATACTCTTCTACAAGAGTCACATTATGACACAATAGTAATTCTCGATGTAACTAAGAGATTAGGTCAACGCTTCAGCTTCATTGCTTTCACTCTGCTTCCACCAGCATCGTGGATATCCATCCAGCAGCTATCGCATTTAGGCGCACATTTATATTGTGGTTTGGTAGTTAACACTCTACCTAAAAGATCAGATGAACGCTTCAGCTTCATTCCTTTCGTTTGTATTGGCATTAGCCAGCTAATACTCTCCTGGCAGTCTCATCTGTACAATACGATGCATCTGAGAACCAAGGTCAACGCTTTTACTTTATCTTGCTCTCACTAGCATTTTTACTGGCCACCTAGCAAGTCGAATGTTAGGTTTTTAGCTTGAGTTAGTTGCACCGCTATGTGTACACAGGTTGGAATTCGCCGTGGAACTTAGTTGATTAAAATTGACTCGCTTCGGGTAAATTGACGCGCACCCGGAATAATGCGTTTAACGGTTATATTAGCGTGTGTTGGACCCTCCGGCTCTTTGACGGGGATCTTTTAGACACCGTTCTGGCAATCTTGTTTTAGGCGAATATTGCATCCCGCAAGTTGTTGCGTGAGTTAATACAGTTGTCGTCGAGGAAAGTGCGATGCGCATTTTTAGACGGATCTTGATATCGAGCCTGTTGCACGATAGCTCGTAAAACGTTAATCTTCGGGGTTCAGCTTTGAAATTGAATCTACCAGCCGAACGGGGAATTCTACCGCCTCTTGTACTTTCATTTTAATTTTCTTCTCGTTTCGTTCATGCATCGGCGCGGAAAAGAAAATTGCATTTCGTTCCAATTTCTTTAAAATTGTTATTCTGAACGGTTTCAGTAGTTGCGGCGCCTGCACAAAGACAAAGTAATTCGACATTATTACAGAATAAATTGCTGAACGTAACTATCGCGTCACTGTCTTCGACGCTCTTTGTTTTTACACGTTTTACGAACACGCGAAGATCGCCGGATTATCAATTTCCCTTCAAATCTGCGAACAATCAACGAGATTTCCTTCGAGCAATAAGGAAGCTGTAATAGTTAAATTCTCTTAATAACATTGTATCGTAAGCATCTTACGGTGTTGAATAAATTGTCGCGACCGTTTTTCGAATTGGACACCGGCGTGGGAGTCGGCATAATACCGTTCCGCATTAACTTTCCCCACTAATTAAATAAATAAACGAGTCCCGTTGTGTCAAGCTCGGCGCTCAAACGGTCAAATCGATGGCGAAACGACTTCGACGATTTCCCGTAAGATCCCGAACAATTTCAGCCACGTTGATTAATCAGTTAGCGTTAATCCTAGATCCCGCTTGTCAAGATCGAATAATCCGTAGCGGATTGAAGCGAAGCCGCAAGGATTTCCAGAGCCCTTCGTTCGAGATGGCTTCCGGTATACCCGAGGCAGACGCGCGCGTTCTCTTACGTCTGCGAGGTCTCGCGTTCCCGGAAGAAGACACGAGTCGCGTAACAGATAGCGAACACTTATTCGCCGTGCATTATGCACGGCGCACATGCTGGCTGCTCAAATATTCGATTAATATTTACCCGCGAGCCGGCAAGTTCATCAGAGATCACGACGCCGGTTGAAATATTTACAAGCTCGTACGAGCAGACCGTTCGGTAACCTATTCAAAATTCTCCTACCTGATGCGCGAACCATTCAGGGCGCGTTCGCATCGAATCGATGCGTGCGACTGATAACGCCTGCCCGTAAAAACTCGCTCGGCGTGAAAGCGCGCCCGTATAAAATTCCCGATAAGACTACCGCCAGGTGTTTCGACCTGTGGATCATCGATCCGGGCTCGTTCGCACGTACTCCGAAACACTAATTACCCCGTGAGAAACACCAATGCAGGAACCGGGCAACTTCGGATTTAATTTGTTTTATGGTGAACGCGAAGCAGTAAATGGATGAGAAAAATCCCATCAAAACAAAGTAATTTAGTTAATGAGAGACACCGAGCCACGGAGTTGAAGTTTTTCATAGTGATTACTCCTTTAACTTCCGTTCAGCTTACGAACTTTAATGAAATTCGGTTCGCGTAGCTGCATTGTGAGTAGAAATTATTTCTTATACGGTGGCTAACGAAAGTATTCGAACGGTCAGATTTCGTAATTTTAGCACATGAAACATGTATGTTAATACGAAATGTTTAAAACAATTTAGTGTCTATAGCAAGAGAGAAGTACCAAGATTATGTTAATAAAATTGGAAAATAATCCAATCGTATATACAATATTTACAACATATTTACTTAATACACGCACCAGGAATGGGTAACAAAAGTATTCGAACGCTTCAAAGTTATTGGTGTTTCTACTTACAGTGGCTGACGAAAGTATTCGGACACTCTCCGAATCTAAATAACTTTTTCAAACTTGAGCCAAACAACTTGACTTTTCCGGAGCAAATAGAAGCATTGATTTACTAAATGATATGCAAAAATAATTTTGAAATAATTCTAATTGGTAGAAGTTACGTCGGAAAGTAGAAAAGACATTTTTTAAAACATTTTTATTTCAACTCGTAATGAAAATTTAAAATATACGTTTTTCAGAACTGTGTTAGTTATACGCATGCTGAAAATTTCACCGAAATCGATTGACGCGGGAAAAAATGACACGCGTAGAAAGATGTAAGAATTTGTGGAGTTTAAGCAGAAACTGACCAAGAATCGTGAAAAATTGCAATTTTCACCATTTTCGATGGCATGTAGCTCGTGTGTATGTCGATCGATTTCAATGAATTTTTCTGCATGTGTATAACTATCATAGATCTACCAGATGCGTCTTTAAAATTTTTAGTACGCGGCTGAAATAAAAAATATTTAAAAGGTTCCTTTTTTATTGGTCATGTAATTCATACCAATTCCAATATTTACAAAATTCATTTTGCACATTCATTTATTAAATCGATGCAACTAATTGCTCAAGAAAAGTCAAGACGTTTGGTGGTATCTTAAAAAAGTTATTTAAGTTTGAAGTAAAATACTGAAGTAAACATTAGTATCGAATATAAACAAAGGAACACTTAGTTGATCATAAAATATCATTTGACTAAGAATAAAGTACAGTTGTACAGTGTATTAACGAATATGAATAGGAAAAAGTCAGAAACATAAAACTGTGAACGAGAAATAATATTAAAACTGCGTAGAGATGGAAAATCTTATAACGAGATTGCAAAAATTGTAAACAGGAGTAAATCTACAGTGCACTATAGGATAAAGAAGTATGAAAATCAAGAAACTGTTGCTAATAAAGCTCGTTCAGGTCGTCCGAAAAAATTGACAAACAGAGAAGAGAAAACTATAATTCGCGAAATAAAAAGAGATCCTGCAAATTGGCAAATATGGTTGAACAAATGTTATTAATAAAAATAATTGCTTCTGGAACAAAGTCATATTCTCGGACGAATCGAAATTTAATATCTTCGGTTTAGATGGTCAGAAATACGGAATTCTATTGAAACCAGTTTCACAAAAACGCTAGTTTAAGAAAAGTAATCAATGCCAATGGTGGTCCTACAAAATATTAACGCATGAAAGTGTAACAATATTTGTGGCGTTCGAATACTTTTGTTATCCATGCCTGCTGCGTGTTTCAAATAAACATATTGTAAGTACTGTATATATGATTGAATTATTTTCTACTTTTACTAACATAATTTAGGGATTTCTCTCTTACTATAGCCACTAAATTGTTTTAAACATTTCGGATTAACATACATATTTCATGTGCTAAAGATGAGAAATCTGACCGTTCGAATACTTTCGTTAGCCACTGTAGGTCAGAGCAAACGGCGAGATGGCCAACTTGTTAATTACAGGCTCCTTGCCTCGTTTAATACCGTATTTAATTTTCCGGCCCAAGATCCAAGCGGCAGTGTCCATATTTTTTCTTCAACTTGGTATCAACGCAGGTATTGCCCCCGGGGTTTATGGCCTGCGTGTTTCCCGTCCACGGTTATCTCGCTTTTTGTTGAGCTCTCGCTTCTTCGACCTCGACCCTCGATAGTAAACAGATCTACCGTAAACTCAGAGTTCCCGAAGGACGCTCTCATTGGACGACACGTGCCCCGCGAACCTAGTTAAACTGCGAACGACCTGGCCACACCTGGAAGAAACTCACCCCGCCCCGTTCCCAAATGTTCACCCTGGCGTGCCTCGTCCTTCTCCCTCTTTGAAGGAAAACCTAGTAGCCGACAAGGAGAAGGGAGGCAGAGGGCATATAAACGATACTCTTCGGATTAGGCGCTTTTCCCAGTTAAACGGAGACTCCGCCCGATTGTATATCGTATTTATAAATTATTTTGGTGTCGGATTCTATTGTTCAAAGCGTGCGCGTGCGTGTGGTGATTTTGTTTGTTTCTATCGACGTCGTCCTGTGAGTTGCGGCTAAAGTATCGCGTGTGCGTGAGTGTATCCTGTTTGTTTCTTCCTTTCTTTCTGTCGCAACGTATACATTGTTTATTCCATTTTCCGAGTGACCAGTCATTTTATCCATCACTCGTGAATTCGCTACACATTTCCATGTGAGTGCAAGATTATCCTTCCTGTGAAAGATAATGCACGTGTTCAATCAGGGAACCGTCCGAGAAGACTGCAAGTGACGCCACACTGCCGGAACGTACTTTTAAAAATGTGAGTAGAATTTGTGGCTTGACAAATATCGACGAAATTAATTTAGCACGTAGCAGAGAGTTCCAATTAATTAATCCAATAAGTAAAGTGACGATTGCTCCACTGGTGCATTTGTAAAATATTCAGAGAACCGTTAGAACGTGCATTGTAAAAATATAACCTAACAAACGGCGTGTGACGAAAGTGAATTAATGTGGAATACATAGTGGAGAGGGTGATAATTAATCTCTTAATGAACCTCTTAATTAAGCTGCTGAATTTTGCGCGGGACTGTTTCGCTGTACGGCAAAGTTTGACGCGAGTCACTGCGTAAACTGCGCGATCACATTGAAATGAAACTTTTCTTTAAAATATCATATAAAATGAATGTCAAATATTCATCAATTGAGTGCGATATATATTAACACTTCGATCGCCATGTCACCCATATATGGGTGACAGAATTGTTTGTACGATTTTTAAATGAATTTTCACGGTGATACATTCAGTGTATTGAATTTGACGATGATCCAGGAAATGCAACGAGGTCGGACAACTACTCATTGTCACAAATTATGTTTTTCCAATTTTTATTTCACTCGTTAACTTTCTCGGATTTTATGGAATTTTTATGGCTGTTAATTTGGCAGTCAAAGTGTTAAAGCATACACATCCGCGAAAGCCACCGTAGCGACGCATCCTACCTAAGAGGTTAACCCTTTGCACTCGAAGACGAAAACATTCCTTTGGACCTAGAATATTTTCCTTCTACCTTATCTATTTTATCTTACGGATATCGGTTCATTTACCATCACTCGTTACTACAACAATTAAATTTTTATTGCAATTAGATTTACAGCAGTTGAATTATTTATCATTATTCATAATGGCGTGAGAATTCTTAGTGGTGCCTCTGAGTCACCATTCCAGTACAAAAGGTTAATTATTCCGATAAGCAGAGAGAAGATTGGTCCACTGGCGCGTTTGGAAAATATTCGGAAGGCCGTTCGAGCATGCAGCTTGTCTCGCGACTGCATATATCGTGATCTTAACAGGCTTTCGCCAGGTCGTTGGGAGTGGTGGTGTCGTTCGGATCGTCGTTGGCACGGTTCTTGCGAAGCCGTCGAAGTACCAGCCGATAGAGTGGATGTTTACCCCGCGGTCTCTCTCGCCGGGATCGACTGGGATGCGAGGTCGAAATAAATATTGCCATCGTTCCGATGCAAATACACGAGGCGCCGTTTATCTCGAGCACCCGACAAGGAAGACGTATCGACTTCCTCTATCCTGCTCGGCAATATTCCAAGCATCGGGAAGCACTGATCTAGGCTACAGCGGCTCCTATAAATTCTTTCCTCGCGTCTCGTGGCGTCTCTAAATAATGTATTCAGGAGTTTGCCGGGTTCACGGGGTGGGTTTCGGGCTGGTTCTCGAAAAGCGACGGGACGAGAACATGACGGGACCCGTCAGCCTCGGTCAACGTTCCCGGTGTCAGACCCAAATCAAATTCCGTCCGGCGCTTCTATCGGGAAGCTATTCCGTCGGCCGCGACTCCATTTACCTGGACGAACTAATCAAAGTTGCTTGGCGGTGCGGGCTTGTGAGTCGTTTCACCGAAACACCGGTCTCGTAACACGTTTCCCGAACGATCCCCGTCTTTCCATGAGATTCCCCCTGATTTACGATGCCTCGACTTCCGCGGTTCGATTATGTATCGATTAAACCGGTGATATGAACTTCGTTCGCGATACCACGCTCGACGATAACCACGTTTCTCGAGATTAACCGTTTGCACTCTTAGGAATTTTAATTCCTAGCTGGAGACATCTTTCTGTCATAGAATAATTCCATTGCACGTAGTTCGTTTCCTTTCGTGAATATCGAATTTGTTACTGTTAATCGTACGCCAACAGTACAATTTTTATTAATTTCTTAATTACAAATTTTGCAACGTACAAATTTTTTTTAATAATAGTCTGAATAATTTTCAGTGTCGCTTCAGAGGAGCCATTGCAGTGCTAAGGGTTAACTGTCTTTCTTGTTTCTGGACAAGCAGTCATACCGATTAATAGCTTGATTAATTATACTACTGATATACAGTTTTCAACCTATTACAATTATTGAGAGAAGAAATCAATTTTTACGTAACTCTCTTTTATTTAATTCACGCAGACTACCCTTACTTTAAAGATCACATCTTCTCAAATCAAGATACCAGTATAATCACGTACACCAGAATCTTAAACTAAATATTATTCAACTACAATTTCTCTTAACAATTATTTTAACGAATGATAGCTATTCCTTTTAAATCGAAATACAACTTTATTCATCTGTTAACAATTTTGACGTACTGTAGTAACTGCAGACTATAAATTTCTATCTCCGCTAGAAAATTTTTAAGTCGAACAAAAATGATTGCAATTGTTAAGAAAGTAACACTAGAACTACCGAACAATAAATCCAACGATATTAAAACTTCATACAATACTTATTGTAAGGTATACGTCATTAAAGAAGTGCATCCGAAAATTTCTGATGAAAACATTTTTATAACTTCAATAATTGCGAAAGAAAAAATTAGGGACCAGTCAAAATGACTGATTTGGTGATTCTAGTGTTAACAGGTGTAGGTGGAAATTCTAATACAGAGAATACTCTCTTCAGAAAATTTATGAGACTAATAACAATTAGTCTATGTTAAGTTACATCGAATAGCAAAATTACGACTACATTAACAAACGTTTGTTTTGCATCGTTTCAATTAACCGCAGACGCGCATCATTCTCGCAAACATTCTAAGAAGACCCTTGCTCATAAGATTAATTAACTATACGTACATTCACTACACACTGAGTGGAATCCGCCATTGTCATTAATAACCGATACATTTGCGTGCACTGCGGGAAATTACTAAATTCGCGACGAAGCGGTTCAGTTTCTCGACGAAGTAGAGTAAGTCGGCGCATAGTCAGACGCGTCGAGTCCGCGCAGACAGCGGGTCAAAATTGCGAATTCTGGCAATTTTCTGTTAGAAATGGATCTCGTCGACATTTGCTGACGATGCTTTCGCCTGCGATCGGCTGTCGAACGATGGGAACATAGAAAATAAGGAGCCACGCCATTCATTTTGGCTTTTATAAGAGAATTGAAGGTTTTTCACGAACCACCGTCTTCCTCGCGTTTTCGCGATGCAAAAATCGAGAGACTCCGTTCGAATGAGGCTAAACTTGAAGCTGGGTCAATAGACCTCGCTGCCAGGTACATCGTTTGAGAGGCAAGTTCAATCTCGTCGAAGTTGCGCCAGGACAAACATTGACCCATTGTCGGGCGCATCGATACGGCAACCTTGCGGGATAACTAAACGAACAGACAATATTGTTATTGCGAATATTACGTTACTTCGTTGTAGTGCGCAAACTGGAAATGCATACAACAGTTGCAGAAGTAAACGCACGGTGTTCAACGTCGCCCCAGAACAAGGTTTTGAACGTGTTCGAAGACGATCTTAAATTTGGTAGGGGGTAATTGTCATTTTTATGAGACAATATACAGTGACACGCGAAACCATTCGGACACTCTTCAAATCTAATTCAATTTTTAACGATTGAACCAAACGACTTGACTTTTCTGGAGTCTCAAGCTACGTGCCATCGAAAATGGCGAAAATCGTAATTTTTCACGATTTTTGGTCAGTTTCTGCTTAAACTCCACAAATTTAAATTTGGTGGGTGGAAATTGTCATTTTTATAAGACAATATACAGTGGCAAGCGAAAGCATTCGGACACTTTTCAAATCTGACTCACTTTTTAGCAACTGAACCAAACGACTTGACTTTTCTAGAGTTTCAAGCTACGCGCCATCGAAAATGGCGAAAATCGTAATATTTCACGATTTTTGGTCAGTTTCTGCTTAAACTCCACAAGTTTAAATTTGGTGGGTGGAAATTGTCATTTTTATAACACAATATACAATGACAGGCGAAAGCATTCGGACACTCTTCAAACGTAAATCAATTTTTAAAAATTGAACCAAACGACTTGACTTTTCTGCAGTCACATTTTGGTCAGTCTCTGCTTAAATTCAACAAATTTAAATTTATTGGGTGGAAGTTCTCATTTTTATAAGAAAATGTACAGTGACACGAAAAAGCATTCGGACACTCTTCAAATCTAATTCAGTTTTTTACAATTGAATCAAACGACTTGACTTTTCTGGAGTCTCATGCTACGTGTCATCAAAAATGGTAAAAATCCTAGTTTTTCACAATTTTCAGTCACTTTCTGCTTAAACTCCACAAATTCTTCCACCTTCCGTATTTTAATTTTCCATTGGAAGGTGAAATAAATATATTTTAAAAAAAGGGTCTCTTTTATTGTTTCATGTAATTTCTACCAATTACAAATTTGTTTTGCTTATCGTTTAGTCACTCGACGTTTCCGATTGCTCCAGAAAATTCAAGACGTTGGATTAAATTTTTAAAAAGTTATTTAGATTGAAAGACTGCCCGAATACTTTCTTGATTGCATTAGCCAATTTTATCGCACGGCAGGTTGACATTTAAGCGTTAAATATGGACATATTGAAAAGTCGAATGCATTCTTGATTTCCAAAGTTAAGCAATAATAGAATTTCTCGTGGAGATAATTTGTGAGATTCGATCAATCGGATAGAGACGGTTGGATAAAAATAAAACTAGAATCTGTTAATCGTTCATCTGACTGGGCAGAGCATGTGTTCATTGATAACCGGCCGAAAGGAATTCCGTGTGGCGCGCGTGCCGTTTTTTGTCATCGAACGGCTCCGCCTGCGAGCGATAATCAATGAAAATGCGGCGTCGGTTAATTCTCCCGACGCGATTGGTTTTAGTGGTTATCGGGTAATCGAGGCATTAATTGTGAATTTTATGATCGGTCATTGCCGCGAATTCGCCGCACCACCAACCATAAATTGCTCTTTTTTTGCATAGATAAACGTTGAGCAACGTAGTCCGAATGCAACGAACCATGCAGCGGCCGCGCAATTTTCATGCAAAATGCTGCCGGTAATCTTTTCCGAGGTCCATCCACGAGGAAGAAAACTGTAAGTTATATACACAATTCAAATACCTTTCTGTTAACCGTATACAACAACAACGATCCTTACAATATTTACAATACAATAATTTTCAATTATTAACAATTTATCAGGATCATTTTCTTCTCGCGCAAAATTCTAATAAATAATGCAAGAATTTATTTAACGCTATGCTGTTGTAACCTTTTTCTATCTACATTAATATATATTATGTGTCTTAAAAATGAGTGCTGCACTTTGACTGCCATGTCACACATACATCGGTGACAGAATTGTTTGTCCACGTTTAAAAATAAATTCGTACATCAATATGTTCGTTGCACTAAATTTAGTTGAGATTTGAAGAATAGAAGAAGGTCGAAGGATAACTTGGTATTACACATTTCAACCGTTAGCACTCCAATGGCTCCTCTGAGGCGACACTAAAAATTGACAAAAATTGATAAAAATTGAAGTATTGGGCTTATGGACAATAGCAATAAATTTTGTATGCATACAAGAAAATGAACCATCAGAATCTAACTGTTCTAGGTGAAAAGAATGTCTCGATTTTGGAATTAAAATTGGTTAAATAAATTACTTTGATTTTTTGGGATTTTTTAATTTGTGGGTTTGGCAGTTAAAGTGTTAAAAAGGGGTGGTTCGTAAGGTGAATCAGTGTAATTTGTTCGTAAACGTTTTAACGTTGATCGAATGTATTAAATATAGAAAACTTTAACTATATGCTAAAATAGTAAATAATTGGATTATGAGGTTTATTTTGCAATCGTAAAATTATCGCGTGGTACGTTTTGATATCCCCTATTAATGGCAAGCGAAAACATAGGTCGGTTCGATCGAAAACAAAAACGTAAGCATTAAAGAGATCTCGGAAAGTATGACCTCTAGACGACCTTCACATTTATGATCTATTTTTCTCCCCAAAATGCAATCACTCCCTCTCGAACAATCTTTTCGCTGCGTAACAAACGAAGGAATAATGAAGGGTGGCGGAGTTAGGAGGGACACCCCGTATAATAAGTATTGATCTACGCAAAGAGAGAGAGTGAGTGAGAGAGAGAGAGAGAGAGAGAGAGAGAGAGAGAGAGAGAGAGAGAGAGAGACTTGCAAAATAGCGAGCAGAGACAAAGTAAACGAAAGGTAAGAATATCGCATCGTGTATGCTAATTTCGGCTCAGGAGTGAAACGATAAACTCGACTAAAATCGAATTCCCGGGGGTGAGTTACCTCGGAATCGGCTTCCCTCCCAACCCCGCGAGCATAATCGGTTCGTGAAACGGTAACGTAATGTCGCGCCGGGTGTCTGGCCCCTGTGTGTCCATGTAGGAGATGTTCTTCGTCTTCGGAAACGAAGTGTGAATAATTCATTTCGACGGGATTTAACTTCGTTCCGTGGAACGTACCGGTTCCCTCCCATTCCGGTTCTCTACCTCCGAAAGCGATTAGGAGTCACGAGAGGCATCCCGGGAACTTTATTTCCTGCGGCCTACGGGCTCCTTTTCTCGTCCCGCCGACATAATTTCATCGCGACATAGCGGAAAGTGTCAAGGTCAACGATTTCCAGCCCCCTACCTCCCCCCTGAGGCTCAAATAGGATCCAGAAGTGGTTAATTTTACGGCAGGAGCTTAGACAGTCTGTGCCGCGTCTGGGGAACCTGTACCAAATTGTTCCTCAGGCTCCTCGGTAGATTTATTCTTGTAAAGCAGCCGTAGCCGACACTACATCTACCGTAGACGCTGAAATTACTCCTTTCAGAGTTGTTAGTTTATGATTATTGAAGTATTATAAGTAGCAATTAACTTTTTAAATGCAAGAAGGTTAGAGGATCACTCGGTAGCATACATTGTATTTTTTCCATTTTTATTTCATTCAACAATTTGCCTCCATACATATTTTGCAAGAAAATGTAGTCAATTTTTTAAAACTCTATATGCTAAGCAAATTTAATTATTAATAGGTTTATTGTTAACAATTTGCTTGCCACATCGATCATACATGACTGAAGAAATTGTTTGCGTCTGTCAAATGAATTTTCTCATTAATATATTCATTTTATCAAATTAGATTGTAGTGAAAAAGGATGAGGAGGTTAGAGGATCACTCGACAGCATACATTATATTTTCTCAATTTTTATTTCATTCAACAATTTGCCTCGATAAATCTATTGCAAGAAAATGTAGTAAATTTTTTAAAACTCTATATGCTAGGCAAATTTAATGATTGGTAGGTTTACTCTTAACATTTTGCCTGCAACGTCGATTATACATGGCTGAAGAAATTGTATGTGTCTCTCAAGTGTATTTCCACGTTAATATATTCATTTTATCAAATTAGATTGTGATAAATTAGGATAAGGAGATTGGAGGATCACTCGACAGTGTACATTATATTTTTTAAATTTTTATTTCATTCAACAATTTGCCTCGATAAATCTATTGCAAGAAAATGTAGTAAATTTTTTAAAACTCTATATGCTAGGCAAATTTAATGATTGGTAGGTTTACTCTTAACACTTTGCCTGCAACGTCGATTATACATGGCTGAAGAAATTGTATGTGTCTCTAAAGTGTGTTTCCACGTTAATATATTCATTTTATCAAATTAGTTTGTCGTGAATTAGGATAAGGAGGTTGGAGCATATACTCGACAGCATATTTTCTCAATTTTTATTTCATTCAACAACTTGCTTCGATAGATAATGCTATTTTATCGTGTGAACACTCGCGTTACACCGAATAGTTCAGATAATCAATGGTCCGCTTGTATCGTAAATTAAGCCGGTAAACAGGATGCAAATCGCATCGCGTTTGATGCAATATCAATCAGAAAAGCGTCACGAACGCGTTCGCAAACATTTCATTCGCAAATCACTGCAAGAGAAAAATATCCTTATTATTCAGTTTCTTCTAATACCAACAGTGCGCGTTTCACATAAAGTATTATAATAACTCCATAACGAAAAATCGCGGATCAACTTTCGAGGGCTAACGCGAATGGTACACTCGTCCCGGGGAATTCGCTTCGAAACGGACGGGTAAACAAATGTTTTAAACTCTGCACATTCGCTCGAATTTGTAAATTTTTAAATGAAGCAAAATAGCTTTGTGTGGTCTTTTTTACAACAAAAAAAAAGAATTCGTCGGGTTGAAATGTTTACCGTTTCCTCCTGTTTTTCCGTCCTTGTCGAAACAGCGAGCTCGACAAAGCTCGAAAAAGAGATTCCGATTTCGAAATCGGAAAACTATTTAGAGGCGTGTCACGTTTCGCCGGAGAGTCTCGTTTTACCGTTCTCCGCGCGTTGCATCACCTCCGATCATGCGAGCCGATGTTTCGTTTATGTTCGAACGATCCTAATGATACCGAGCACGTTGCTTTGCAGGAATAACTCGTAAAAGATGAAGCACGAAATTTGGCGAAGGGTAATACAATCGCGAAATATATTCCGCGCACTCGAATCGTTCTTCGCGAAAATGTTTCAACTTCCTTTACGAAGGTCTACCGTTCATTTTGCAAAAATACCCGTGGTATCGCAAATTTGTTCTACACGGAAATGTTTCTAGTTTAATTTTACCGAAAGGAATTCTCCGGTGGGCAAAAAATATATTTTTACCTTGCACCAATGTTTGCGGAATAATGCGGAAAACTGGACCGCTCGCTTAAAAATCCACCACACGACGAACACGGTCTCCTAATAAACAAGAGAATAAGGACACCGCAGTCGAGTGTGGCTAAACTGCGGATCATTATGCAAATAGAGACTTTTTTATCGGTGCTTTATGGATAGTTTCAGAGATATGTGCGGTAATGTCCATAGAAATTGCAGCATGCCAAAGATATCGATGCTTTTCGATCGTCGTTAAACCGTCTATGGACCGAAACTCTCTTCGTCACTTCCAAAAACACTAATCATCCGTCTTCCTTAATTTTTAAATCGTCACACAACCATATCGCTCCCACTGTCCAAATCACTATCACTTTCGCTATCAGAACTATTATCCACGTCATCGGCATATATTTCTTCGTTTGAGAGGATTTTTAAAGATATTTTAGAACTTGTAATAGTTCTAAGCTTTCGATATTCAAAAGTAGCGAAAGACAATCTTAAACTAACAGAACAAGCTTAGAAGATTTAAACAAAAGACGATTTGGTAAATTGGGAGAGGGAAAGCATTAGAAACCATACATGGGAGACAGAATAATTTGTCCATGTTTAAAAATAAATTTGCAATTTATAATCGTTGCACTAAATTTAGTTGAAATCTGGGAGTACGAGAAGGTTGAAGGATAACTATGTGTATGATGCTGGAGGATAACTATATGATGCATATATTTTAACATTAATAATTATGCTGTAAAAATTAATAACAGAATTGTGTATGCTGAAGCCACTATAATGGCGCATCGTGCATAAGAGGTTAAGATGCTAAGGGAAGAAATGGCTTTTCGGAGAATTGCTTCTATAGAAATTATTTCTATCGGCGGCTTTATAAAAATATAAATACAATGTCTAGTTGTGAACCGGTTAAACTATTTTGCACACTTTTTCCTTCGCGTTGCGTGCACATGATTGAGTTATTATCGTTATAACTCCGTTAATCGAGTTATAAATAAATTCGAAAATTCGTCCGTCCCAAATGGTGAAATCAGACAGCCCGTCGTCGTTTCATTTGATTGTCGTCGATGTTCCGGATCGATTCGAGGTTCGAATTAAAAATTGCTCGAATCCGAGACAAAAGCGAGCCGAAAATCGAAAAACCAGGAGGGTAGGGGAAGTCCGAAAAACGCGGATAAAGAAGCGTCGTGTCTCAGTTTACTCGTCGGGCAGGAAATAGAACTCAATGTTCGATGGTATGCCTTTCATTCGGGGACGCGGCATTGAAACCGAAACGCGACAGAACGGAATTTCCAATCTCCTCTCATCCTCGAGCAAAACCGAGCCCCCGAAAAGCTGCAGCTGGTATGCGGCGGACTGTCACTCTTCGTATCCACACACACACGGCCTCGCAAATTCTCGCGGACCAGCGCGCTAAATATGCCACGGATAGATCACCGATATTCCATTAACTTAAAAGCCTAATTTGTCCCGAGGAGCCGCTGCCGCCACTCAACTCCTCGATACAACCTGTATTTTCTCTCTGCAACATTATTTCCCCTTTCTTTCGTGGCTCGAATGGGGGAGAAGCAGAAGAGAGTATGAATTAGAGTGATTGATGATCGATAAAATGGTGCGTCAGTCAAGACAGTTTGCAAAATTGCCAGCCACTTTTCCCTAGGTTTTCTTGACGTGCGAAAGGAAACGATTGTGAAACACGATCGCGCGTTTCAGTGGAATTATTAATCCGTAACAGGCAGATTATGATTAGCATAATTCGGTGCGCGTGGAACATAAGTAAAAGTGATAGTTTATTTATTCGTCTAGTTATTTGATCGCGGAAAAAAGGATATTCTTGTGTCGATCGAAACAGACTGCAAAACGGTCAATTTCTCTTGACGCGCGAAAAGAAACGATTGTAAAACACGATCGCGCGTTTCAGTGGAATTATTAATTTGTAACAAGCAGATTATCATTACCCAAATTATAATTAGTGTAATTCGCTGCACGTGGATCACGAATAAAATTGATATTTACTTATCTGCTCATTTAATTGCGGAACGAAATATGTTTCATTAATTGGATACAAAAATTGCAAGTAAAAATACATTAACTGAACACTCGCAGTGGTCTTTCTTTTCCGTGGTGCGTTTAAAAATAAACGAGGAATAAAAATAATACATTGAGGGGTAAAAAGAGGAAGAATAAACACGATAGAGGGAGAATAAAGGGAACAAAGAGGTGAAATGGAAGGAAAAGAAAGTGAAGTGGAGTGAAAATAGAGAAGATTTAGGGGAATGGAGAGAGGGGAACAGAAAGGGAAGGAAAAGAAGTATTTCAACGAGGCAGAAAGGAAAAATAAAGATTATAGAACATGAGAAGATTGTGATGCAAGGAGGACGCGCAGGAAGAATAAAAAAAATAGAATCAGCGGTTGGAGGGAGAAAAGGGGAGAAAGGATTGTGGAAGCAGAGGATGCTGATACAAATTGAACGTGAAACGAAATTCAGCGTTGCCGAGGCCCGGAACGCCCCGGAAAAGAGGCAGACTCCGATTTCCGTGGGCCGACGGCTAAATTCCCCGTGAAACAGGCCACGTAGACGTGATTGTTTCGCGTTATTGCGGTGTACGATATTCCCAGCTCCCCCTTGAAAACCGCCTTAAGAATTGCCACGGACCTTGCCGGCAGCGTAAAGCCTCGTTCAGCATTGCCCAATTTACTTGGGTTCGAGTCGCTCGAATTGGTGTAACGCGAAGCCACTTCGGCAACGTGATAGCCATTTTATCGAAACGCTCGACTTCGGTCAAAACACTCCTTCGAGTTTCTCTGGAATTTCGAGAGAATTTTGACTAGTCCAACCCATGATGATATTCGATCGTCGATTGTTGAAAGAACGTTCGATTGTTCGCTCGTATCATCGATGGCTCGTCGTCTATCTGTTTCAAAAGTTATTTCCTGACTGCCGAGACTATTTCTTAACACCTTGAAATAATGCAACCGAGCACCTGCAACAGTTACTGCTTGACCAGCCTCATTTTCAAAAAAGTATGGTCCAATGATGCCTCCAGTCCAAAATCCGCATCAAACAGTGACACGTTGTGGGTGCATTTGTTGTTCGACAATCACATGTGGGTTCTCCGAACCCCAAACACGCAATTTTGGCGATTAACAAAGCCATCAAGGTGAAAATGTGCTTCATCGCTTAGGATGATTTTTCTCGAAAAATCAGCATCCACTTGTTGATGTTCAATAATCCATTCCACGAACTCTCTTCGTTGTTCATGGTCATTACGCTTCAATTGTTGTGTTAATTGATTTTTGTAAGCATGGAGACACAGATCTTTTGCGAGTATACACTGTAGAGAGCTTCTTGAAATTTTCAATTCTTGTCCACGACGCCGAATTGATGTTCCTGGGTTTTCATCAATACTCTCACGCACTGCTTCGATATTGACATTTGAACGGCTTGCTTTTGGACGATCGGTGTATTTATCGTCTCCCTGAATTTTTCAATTAATCTTTTCACAGTTGACGATGTTAAAACACTATTTTGACCATATTTTGTATAAAATTTTCGAACTGCGGCCGCCAAACTTTCAGTATTTTTTAAATATTATTCAATAATGAAAACACGTTGTTGTATCGTATAACGCTTCATTTTTACTAACCCTAAATTCTCAGCTGTCAAATTGTTCTTTTTTCAGGGTTGCCAACAATTTACTGCAAAAATAGCGACAAATTCAAATCTTGCGTTAATTTTGGGACACCCTTTATTAATTTGTAAATTTGATACTGTCAGTCCCCAGAGACTGACTCAGCATTCAACGTGTTAACGGACAATCCCACGGAGTTTTATTTTAACGCGCCTATTCGTTTGCGATTTGTGCAGTAATGTATGCTACAAATGCACAAACATCCGCGGTCTAGATACAATAAATATGGCTTCTGAATATAGCTGGTGATTTGTGCGCCCAAATATTTACTAGGCGATGCTTGTACCTTGCCTGCTCGTCTTCACATGACACCTAAACCGCGAATGCTCGCGTCGGCGGTAGTGTAGATCGCAAAAAACTGATCCGTAGCAAATTTATGCGTGTCGTTCTATTTTTGGATGTCGAATTACTAATAACGAACGGGTGTATACGCGTGTTGCAAATGTCTAGGAATTCTCGGTGGTTTTTTACAGAAAATGTAAATTGAGCGGGTTATTAATTTTTCCTCGAATAATCTTAGAGGGATCGTTGTTTTATAAATTTTAGAAGCGCCACGGGATACATTGGGATCTATAGTCTGCTCACGATCGTTGGAACTTTCAACAACCTGCGTCGCAACAGGTGCATTTTTCCTCGGACAGCCTGAGAATCCCGAACTCGACCGATGTAAACGAGGCTTAACCTTCGCCGCCCACGCTTGACGTCGTTAAAACTGAAATAAAATTAAGTTAAACGATGGTTGGAAATTAACTTTGTACACGTGGCACGTATAGCGACGACGTGTGGCACAAAGTTGAGAAAATTTATGATCATAAAGTAGAATTCGTGCCTCTGCAACGGGAACGAGACGACGAAACGGTGAAAAGGTTAAACGAATCTAATGGTGTCGATACATCGCTCCGAACTCGCTGAAATTATTAGAAAAGAATATATTAGTTTATATACCACGCTGCTGTTTTCTCTTTTGCAATTTATTCGGAAAATTTTTATCTTCCACAGAGATCCGCGGGGTCTAACCACAATCATAAACTTGAGGCATAAAATTTAAAAGAATTTATGACTTAAACATCTTTCACGCTGCATAAAAGTTTGACCGCCAGCACAACCATAAAAATCGGATAAAACTAAAGCAATTTAGTCGATGAATCAGAAGCCGAAGAAACATCGTTTCAGATATTAATAACTCGATTTACCTCTTAGCACGCTCTATCCGTTAATCTACTAATTTTCGATAATTATGTAATACCAAAAGGAACCAATGTACTATTTGAATGTTTGGTAGATTTTAGTGTTAACAACTAGAATTACCGAACAACAAATCCAACGATATACATTGCTTCGTAACAATAACGAGACTGCATCTATTAATACTTTAACTGCACAATCAACAGCCTCAAAAATTCCATAAAATCAATGTAATTCATTTAATGCAGCAACAATTGAAAACTTAAAATGTCTGACATATAGTTGTCCTTCAACCTTCTTATAGTCTTTTGGTATGCACTAAATTGAGTGCAATGGATATGTTAGCGAACAAATTTATTTGTAGACATGGACAACAAATAATTCTGTTACCCACATATGGATGACATGACAGTCAAAGTGTTAAAACTTCATAGAATTCTTATTGTAAGGTATACGTCATTAATGGCTGCAATGGCGCCCAATGGTTCCTCTGAGGCGACACAAAAAATTGTCAGACAATTATTTAAAACAATTGTTACATTACAATATTTCTATTTAAGAAGTTAGTAAAAATTAAAATGTTGCACGTACGATTAACAGTGAAAAATTTGATATGCACGAAAGGAAATGAACCGTGTACAATGGAATTTTTCTGGGACAAAAAAATGCCTCGAAGTTAGAAATTCAAATTACTTGGAGTGCAAAGGGATAAAAGATCCCGTTGATCAAATATTAATCAGAAGTCTAACTCGTTGTTGTAGGGTAAGGGATTAAAGGAGTACATCCGAAAATTTCTGATGAAAATATTTTTATAACTTCAATAATCGCAAAAGAAGAAACTAGGGATCGGTCAAAACGACTGATTTGATAGTTCTAGTATTAAGGAACTATGAGTAGATCGAAACAAACGAACAAAAGATATTTTTACCGAGGATCGACTCACAGCCAACGAATGTTTATGGGATCCGTATGATGCTCGTTTTCGGGACGTATCAACGTTCTCTCGCCTTGGTCCGATTCGATCCGCGGACGAGAATATCGGCGAAAACAATGGAACGGAAACGGGGCGGACCGCACGCATTTTCCGATGCGTCACGCGGAAAGAAAAGGACAGAAACGAAACATTCGCTGTTGCGATTCCGATTGGCAAAAAGCCGAGTCTCGCGGAATCACCGCCAGTCATCGCGTTGAGGATGCTTCAGATTCTTCGGGAAACTTTTTACGCGTGGACGCGCATAAAATGGACGTCGGCGAGCTCTTCCCGGGGATGTTAAAGGGGATGCACGAGAGGATGCACGAACGGGATGCGATTCCCGGCGTTTTCCTCGAGATCGGCCCTTTGAGAGCTTCTCGACCGCTATAATGCTAGAAATTCTATTTTCCCTGCTATTGTTACTTCAGAAGAAAAAAGAAACAGATAAATCGATTGCAAATTATTAACGCGTTGAATGCCGAGCGAATTTTGTGTGCTTCGAACGAGCTTCGTTCGTTTCATTTATAGAAATGATCAGGGTTATTGAATAGGGTTCTTTGCACTCGAATGGTGACTCTGAAGCACCACTAAAAATTGCGAGACTATTATTTAAATGAATTTTTACATCGCTATGCTTGTGCCTTTGAAATTACTGAACATTTAACTGTTTTAAGGACGAGTGATAGTAAAATACCCTATACGCATGAGATGAAATAAATCGTGTAGAATGAAAATATCCTAGGTCAGAAGAAATGCGTTGATTTCAAGTTGAAATAACTCCGAGTTCAAAGGGTTAATTACCGAATAGTGAAGTTCTCACCTCGTACTAGAATCTGGTTGATTTTGGCAGTAACAAATTTTATTATTAAAGAATTATTTTATTATTAAAGAATCTATTATTTAAAGAAGTTTTATATCGCCAGATTTGAAGTTAAGAAATCAATATAAATTTTAGTGTCCTAAATACGAGTAATAATAATTAATTTCCTATGCACGAAAGGAAATAAATTGCTTGGAGCGCAAGCAATTTCACTCTCACACCGTTTCCTTAATTGTTAACCATTAATTAATCTCGTACGCTTTTCGTAAGAAATATTATGGTAGCAAGAAAACCGAGCATGTAAGGAACCCGTTGATTTGAATCGTCTTCTAGATCGAACCTAATTTCTGACACAGTATTCAGCTTTTCGCTGTGGAATTTCAAGTGAATAGCCATCGCAGAGCTTTATACGATGATGTGTTCCGTGTCGGGGTGATGGATGCACAATTCAAATTTCACAGTGGACACGAAATCGCCGTGACTAAATTTGTGAGGAATTTTGATATGTTTAGTGATTGCGTTATGTATAGTAAAGGCGACGTTAGAAGATATACTCGCGATGTAGTTGCGGGAAGTTAATCAATAGGAAACAGTAATGCTGGAAGTGTTTCTCTTTTTCAAGATAAATGCCAACTCGATCCACAATTAAATGAGGCAACCCACGCTTAAAGCTTTGCACAAGGGCTGCAGCCAGAGGCTGTTTAATGCCTGACCTAGAAACTGAAGCTAATGTTGAACTATAGCAGCTCCAAATTTCATTAAATATAATAACACGAACACGTACACGCAAAAAGACACATAGAACGCGGCACTGACGGACAGTCATGAAGTCGGCAGTGAATGAAACAGCGACGGACAAAATGCTAAGATGAAAAATTTGTAAAATCATTGTGCAAAATTTGTAAAATCGTTTAAGCAATTTGTGAGGTCAACCAAGATCACTAAAAATAGAACTGCTCGTGTATATTCTCCTCCATCTTGTAATCAACGAAGAAACTTTTATTTTGTATAAAAATTCATAATCATGAAAATATTTAAGACGCATGAAAACGACTAAAATAGAATACTCTAATATAAGAAATTAGATTTTTCTTTAAAATCCACTGTTTACCAATGTACTGAGGAATCTTCGAAATTCTTTCGTGCAAACAGCGACTGTCAGAATGATAAAAAGGTCTACGATAAAAAGAAGGCAACGGTTGAACACCGTTTTCAGAAAGTGGATTTTGTGCATTTACGAAGAGAAATGGCTACGCCTAACTTGAAGCTGTTAAATTATTTTCAAACGTATCAAACATATTAATAAAGAAAATCAATTTCTATTTCGCTCCAGCTCGTTGGAATTCAGCTGGAAAATTTTTATTTCCGCGTAAACTTCCGCTCGCTACTCGTTTTATTAAATACTTCAACAACGAACATTTTTCATGGCGATCGTTACTGCTTCGTAATTATTATTCCGATGAAATTTATATATCAAGGAAAAGCACGCGATCATCCAATAACGCATTACGGTTTTCGATCGGCATGCAGTCTATTGATTTATGCCGAAAATTCTCGCGTGAACTGTGAATACTTAGCTTGACGATGCAGTTGGACTGACGTCAAAATTCTTTGTAGGACATTCAAACAAAATCATTATGTGAACTCACATCGACAAACCGATTTTCCCACCTCGGCGACGGACCGCTTGGTACACCCCATAATTCTTCAAAATTCGAATGCACCCGGAATGATACCTTTTGACGAAAATTCTGACGTAAACTGTGAATATTTAGCTTGACGATGCAGTTGGTCTGATGTTAAAATTCTTTCTTGGACGTTCAAACAAAATCATTATGTAAACCTACCTCGGCGACAGACCGCTTGGTACACCCCACAATTCTTCAAAATTCGAATGCACCCGAAATGATACCTTTTGACGAAAATTCTGACGTAAACTGTGAATATTTAGCTTGACGATGCAGTTGGTCTGATGTTAAAATTCTTTCTTGGACGTTCAAACAAAATCATTATGTAAACCTACCTCGGCGACGGACCTCTTGGCCACCTCACAATTCTTTAAAGTTTGGATGCACTCAAAATGATGCGTTTTCACGAAAATTCTGACGTAAACTGTGAATATTTAGCTTGACGATGCAGTTGGACTGACGTCAAAATTCTTTGTAGGACATTCAAACAAAATCATTATGTGAACTCACATCGACAAACCGATTTTCCCACTTCGGCGATGGACCTCTTCATCCACCCCACAATTCTTCAAAGTTTGGATGCACAGGAAATGATACGTTTTCACGAAAATTCTGGCGTAAACTGTGAACATTTAGCTTGACGTGGCGCCGCAGATAAAAGCAAAAACAGACGCGGCGCCGCAGCTGAGGCCAATAAATAATGAAATGAACTGTAATTTTTTAACAGAGCTTACATGGTCTTCCGTGGAAAGCTATTAATCTTCCGTTTCTTCCTCCTATCGGATACTAGACAAGCGGCTCGAGACACGAAATAGATTCGGGAATTCCGCGGACCGGTTATTTAATCGAGCCGAGCACGTTCTAGACGATAAATTCCCGTTTATATACCATCCACTGAAACTATTCGATCGCTCGTTTCCCGAGAGTGAAAAAAAAACAGTGGATTGTCTAGTTGGAAAAATATGGTCCAGAATGCTCGAAAGTTCCCTTCTACAACCGGAATCCTCTGGTTCGATCGGCTGATCAATCGGTGACTGCAAATCACTGGAAATCAGGTTTCAAAATAACAAAAATTCAAATAAGCAGTTAATCGCTCAAAATTCTAGGTGAATTCTGCTGACAGAATTTTCGAATTTGCTTTCTCGAATAGCGTAACACTGAACCGGTTCTTTCTGCACCTACCTGCTATCAAGTTGCCATTTACTGCGAATGGCTGACCAACCATTGATCACAAATCACTGGACATCGAGTTTAACCCCTTGCCCTACCACAACGAGTCAGATTCGAATGCGTCTCCCGACCAAACTATCAGAGCTATTTACATGAGCCCAACGGGAAAATCTTCCCCAAACCTTCCTCTTTAAGCAGAGCTTTCAAAATCTAGGCTAGCATTTCAGGGGACTGCAGGAAGGTTCCTTTTATCAACCCCGAACAGTATCTTCTGAATATGTATGTTCTTAATTTTCTATAAAACAAAATAAAATTTTATCTAATTATTGGTTGTATAAAGTCATTGGAGAATAACCACGCCCGAGGTAGCTATAAATTTTTCTTTTCGCCGTTCTCTGAAGGACGAACAAGATTTACTCCCTGTTTCCACAAAATAAATCGTAGGCCAAGGGGTTAAAACATCTAACGCTTTAACTTCCAGAACAACAATCTGAAAAATTCCACAAATTCAAAGTAATTTATTTGATGAAACAACAATTTAAAATGTAAAATGTACGACACATAGTTATCCTTCGACATTCTCGTACACTACATTAATGTACAAATTTGTTTTTAAAAATGGATAAATTACTCTGTCACCCATATGTAGGTGACATGGCAGTCAAAGTGTTAAGAGTTCCGAGCGACTTAATTATTCGCTCGTTGCGAGGCACTTCTTCCATAAAATATTATCACGTTGCATGATTGATGTCCTCTTACGCGTAAGACGCTTACGTAAAACTTCGATCTGTTAGATGCAAGCATGGCGAAGTAAAAATTGTTTTAAATAATAGCTCGGCAAGTTTTGGAGATGCTTCGGAGTCGCCGAGGAATGTCGAGGGTTAACACCAGAAGCTATTACCGCACCCTCGAGCCAAAAGCCTCGGATATTTTCGAGGAGGCGGCCGTTATATAGCCGCTATCGATCAAGTACGACAGTGAATTAAATTAAAGATAGAATCTTAAATTAGAAACTCGCTTCCCGATGGATTCCAGACACAGAAGGAGGAAGTGGCTCCAGTTTGGAAACAAAGCGCGACGATGATCCTCGTTGCCGAAAGATACCGATCCACGGGCCGTTGCTTGCCGGATAATGGCGGCTCGCAGGAAATACCGTAGGTTTCCGGTCACGGTGTAATTCACGCTCGAAACGAGTGACCGTGCGTTTCCATCGGAAGGGAACGATGTATCGGGAATGGAAGACCCTAGCCAATTACACAACACGTCTATATAGAAGCATTGGCGAGCGTAGCCGATTTCGTAATGGCGACGGATTTTATTCGAGCACGGTGGTCGTTGCGACAGAATAACGTTTTCCCCTGGCCGAGGGAAAAGCGCGGGGAAACCGTTACGCCACAGCGGCGGGGGTGGCCGAGGAGGATGGCGAAGGGTGACAGTGGGTGTGATTTTGACGATGGAGCTTAGGGTCGAAGCAGTTCGTTGCCGTTCTCGACCGAGCTCACATAAAACCGAGTACGTCGACTGCGAAACTGCCCGAAATCTCCTGTTGTACGATCACTCGGTGATGGAAAATATTTTATTCCTTGCAGCGATGGGAGAACTTGTAAAAGCTATTCGATGAACGATATTCTTCAGTTTTCATAGCGCTAAAATCGTGAGGGCTGTTCGCGGACTGGGGAACCTCGTGCGAAATCATAAACTGTCCAAGTCGATTATAAAGATGCGAAAGTCAAATAGATTTTCTCTTTTAACCCTTAGCACTCGAAGCAATTTCAATTCCAAAATCGAAACATCTTTTTGACGTCAAATAATTCCATTGTACATGGTTCATTTTATTTTCAATGATTTTCCATAATTTTCAATGATTTGCAATGATTTACGATGATTTTCGATGATATTTTATGATTTTCGATGATTCATAATGATTTTTTATGATTTTTATGAAACATTTTTTTGACGTCAAATAACTCCATTGTACATGGTTCATTTCCTTTCGTAAATAGAAAGTTTATTACTATTACTCGTACATGCCACATCTCAATTTTTACCGACCCCTTCATTGCAAACAGAGCAATGCAAAAGCTGTTTAAAATAATAGTATAATAGCGCCATTAGAGTGCTAAGGGTTACTCTTCTTGAAAAGTCGATCTCAATGAAAATCTCAATGGAATTAAAATTGTTTGCAGTACAAAGAGTAAAATTGACTGGTGTACACAGTTTCATAAAAATGATTTAATTTATTTAGATTATCAGCGATTTTTATTACAACGTGCAGTTGAACAAAGAGACCTATTAAATTAATTCCTACGAAGGCAATTACATAACCTCAAAAACCCGGAAAGGTTAAATTAAATAGTTTTCGTAGAAAGATTTTTATAATTTCGACAGTTGCAAATGAAATAGATTATTGTTAAAATATTCTTGGTTGAAAATCTTCTTCCGTAACAGTCGATGTTAACTCTAAGGATTTAGATTCTCTGAGCCGCATAATGCTATGCCGTGCTTAACAAGATCAGCATCGACGCAGGAGCAAAACAAAATGGCAGAACGAAGAGACAAAGAATCCGGTTATCGATTGCGATTGAAAGAAGTAACGAACGGCGACGCTTCGGCTTCAATCAGTGGCATGTTTATGGGGTACTTTCGTGATCGTAATCAGACTGTTATCGTCAAAATCCGATACGATTATTAATGGGGGAACACCATTAACGTTAATACCTGCGCGGTGCGGCACGCTACGGCGAATTTACCATGGAACGTAAATCCCATAATGGTACACGGCTGGTATCTTGATCGAGGCGAGGGTTCGTTGATCGCATTCAAACGTTCGGTTGTAGTAAAAGTTTTATCGCCAAAGGCAGAACACCGTCCGCCAGAAAATCGTTCGGATAGTTACCCCTGGATTTCTAAACGGCCGCGCCAGCTAAGAAATCTGTCGTTGTCGTTTTAATCGATCCGCGCCGTTCAAGGAACCATCGAATTTTCCGAAGCTGTTCAATCCACGCCCTCCGAACACTCCACCCGTTCAAAATCATTTATCAAACTTTGATTACGATCTGGCGGCCGGTAATAAATCGCAGCGATCCTTAACACTTGAACTGCCGAACCGACAACCTCGAAAATTCCATCGAATCAAAAGTAATTCGTTTCACGCTAGATTTAAGAAGCACTGAAAGTGATAGTTTCGCATTATTTTATAAATTTTACTTTTTACCGTGATTTTAAATTTTTACCATGACACTATCGACTCGAGTGCTTCAGAATACTTTCAGGCAAGAACAAAATAGAAACCTAAAAATATACAGAAAAGTTAAGACTTAATCTTTGACATTAATAATTTAAACGTTCGTGACAAAAATTACTGAACCAAATACAAGCGAGGAAATATGTTGGAAGAATTGAGCCATTTATTTTGAAAGTGGCGTAAGTTCATTTATGTTGGAATCGAGATATTGAAGGATTTGCGTTGGATTAAATTTAAACATATAGGTAACAGATAACATAATAGAATAATGTTTTTGGATTTCTGAAGGTGTTAAATTTATCATCCCAATTAGCATAATTATCATTATTGAAGAAATAATATGTTTTTGATGGCTATGAATACACTTACGCCACTTTCAAAATAAACGGCTCATATATCGATCGGATTTATTACTCGGTAGTTCTAGTGTTAAAAAGCGTCATTTTGACGCGTCTGGCAAATCCGGTGTTGAAATATCTACGCCATGATAAAGAAATTTATCCCTCGATTTTTAATAAATTCATTCGTCTAGTTTGAATAATGTTTAAATATCGGACTGGCGACTCGATCGTGATACGCTTAGCGCCGAGTTCCCTTTATTCTACTTTCACGCGTTGAATGAAACACGAAGCAGAGTTTTATTCATTTCGATCCTTACTAAAGTCCTCCGATAAAAGAACTGTGAAATGTGCAGGAGGTTGCATAATTCGCAATCCCTCCGTATCGGATTAACGCGTTTGCACTGGCAGCAACGTATTCAATTAAATAAATAAGTGAAATGCGCCCGCCATCTCTCCGGGCAGGAACAATTTCTCACGGTGCCGTGTAAGGGTGTGAGGGAAATATTAAGGGCGCAATAACTCAACGGGGATCCCTTCATCGTGCTCGTTCTCTTCAGTTTCTTCTTCTCGCAGCATCATCGCGGTATCGATCATTCCGTTAGCCGAGTCGGTCGGATGACGCGATTTCGCCGAGCTTAAATACTTCGCGTGCTCACTGCGGAATTTCATTTCGTGTTTGGACCGTATGAATTTCCAAAAGTACTGTTATTGGATTTTACATCGAAGCCGGCTGAAATTTCGTAAAATCCTCGGCAACCGGGCGACTGTCCCATCTGCGAACGGTGATTTCCGCTCGATTTCAACGACCGTTGGCCGAACGATGAAACGACTGAAAACGAAAGAACGGAAAATCAAAGACGATCATTTCGAGCGACACAGTTTAACTGGGATCGGTTGCAGATTCTTTCTGGGTCGTTTCCATGAAAATCGTAGAGGTAGGAGCGATGTAAAGGACGCCCTTTGAACTTTCGAACTGCTCGAACTCCGAAGCTGTTCGAACTTCGAATTGCACTAGAGATTTTTTATTTATCGCGCTCAGATTTTCGATCGCAGCTTTTATACCGTTTTTTATCGTCCGAAAGACACATTGTGATCGCACGAATGCTTATCGACGCGATCCCTCTTCCGGTTCGACGGGCTACGTTTTTTTGCGAACGTACATTAAAAATTCAGATTTACGATATTCCACTTTCGTCTGGATTTTTAATCATTTTTATGCATTCGGTCCGTTTCACTGTTCCGTTTGCGTTCAATTATACGCGCGACGTAAACTTCGTTAAATGAGATGAAATTATTAAATTACTGCCGTCGTAATGTTCAAGTTCTTGCGAATAATCATTTAAAATGTAAGCCAATAATTTTAAAAATGAAACTGTCACGGGGAATAAATGTTGTTCCTTTGTTTATAAATAGTCGCTATAATTACGGACACGAAACTTGCACTGTACACGATCACCATAGTTCCTCGTTTATGTAACGCATTCGTTAACATCTCTGCCAACGTTAAAATTGATTATTCATTCGATTAAATCCCCACACAATACAAATTTAATTCTAAATCCAATAATTCCTATGACACGGAAATGTATCACACGCCGGTCGATTAAAAACAAATTTGCAGGAAGTAAACGCATCGCGAGGCATGTAATTCGATTTAAACAGACAATAGCAATCTTAAAACGTTTGACAACCATTAATTCCAAAATCAGATTCACGATACGCAACGAGATGCATCGTCCGAAATTATTTAAGTTGTCCCAATGATTTATGTCTTCGATTGCTTGGAAGTTGTAGCTCGGTTTGGTAGGATGATGCGTCTGTCTAGTGATTTCCGGTTTCACGTACACAACGACACAGGAAATTAATGCACCAAGAAACAAGTAATTTTAAAAAGCGTAACACATCTGTATTCCAAAACCAGATTCACGATCCGCAACGAGGTGCATCCTCCGAAATTATTTGAGTTTTCTCAATGATTTATGTTTTCGATTGTTTGGAAGTTATGGCTCGGTCGGGTAGGATGATGCGCCTGCTAGAGACTTCCGGTTTCACGTACACAACGACACAGGAAATTAATGTACTAAGAAACGCGTAACTTTAAAAAGTGCAACGCATCTGTATTGCAAAACCAGATTTACGATCCGCAACGAGATGCATCCTCCGAAATTATTTGCGTTCTCTCAATGATTTATGTTTTCGATTGCTTGGAAGTTGTAGCTCAGTTTGGTAGGATGATGCGCCCGTCTAGTGACTTCCGGTTTCACGTACACGATACAGGAAAT